>CAUYUJ010022104.1:35000-75000 GCA_963575745.1 Prorocentrum cordatum
CTTCCGCAGGTACATACCACTTCCTTACATCAGATCAGTCTATACCACATGCTCGCCCGCCTCGCAGCCGGGGCGGCCCTCCTCGGCGCTGTTCGCGTTCGTGCGGAGGGAGAGGCCCTGACGACCGAACTCGCAGAAGAGGTGCTTGCCTGGGCGGAGGAGATCCTGCCGAGCCCCTGGGAAGCTGTCTTCAACAGGCCGTCGAACAGGGACGTGGGCTCTGTGCAAGACCACCCGATTGAGGAGAAGTACGAGCTCTATGTGGCTCCAGACTCTCTCGAGACCCAGCGCGAGCTGGACGGCTTCCCGCCCAATGTCGCGATGGGCAGAGTGCTGATCAAGGAAAACAAGAAGCCCGCCATGCCGCCTACAGAATACCGCATGACAGGCGTCGGAGGCGAAACGGTGAGGCACCTCAACGGTATGGTGAATCCGTCCGGAGCTACGACTGTCTGGGGCTGGCAGAGGCTGAGGTTTTTGGCCGTGAAGACGTGGATTGATTACCTCGCGACTCGCAACACCGAGAAGATCGTCGTTCTCCATGCCAGTGGCGAGACATTGTACGCTGGCTGTGACGAAAACACGATCTCCTACAAGTACAATGAGATCATCACCGCCAGCGGTGGGACTCAGACGATTGTCTTGGCTGCTGAGGTAAGCCCCTGGCCTGAGGAGATTGCATGGCGCTACGACCAGTACCCTAGTATCACGGCAACCATGTCTACCTTCCTGACAACTGTGGGCGTTGATCCGGCTTTTGCCACAACATATGCCGACTGCACCAACACAACTGTCGGGTATTGCACCACCCCGCCCAAGTACCAGTACGCGAGCTCAGCTTTCATCATGGGCCCTATCGGGGATATCTCGGATATGTTCGCAGATATGTACTTCTGGTCCGACTCAGAGAACCGCCTGGTGAACGAGTACTTCCTCCACAACCCCGATAAGGTGGCGCTCGACTACGCCGGCGTCCTGGTGCTCTCCCTGAACAACATGAAGCTGGACGGGGGTATCCCCGTCACGGTGACGACCTCGTCAGGCGCGAAGTCTTTCTCGAACGCGATCACCGGCTCTGCCGTGTGCTTCGTACACGGCAGCGGGAACTCATTCGGTGCCCTCAAGGTGCTCGCGCAGGAGCTGCTCGCGTGAGAGCGCGGTGGGAGCGCAACAGGCGCGGGGCGTCCCGCCCTCCTTTGAACCTGCGATCATCTGCACTTTTGGCGGAAGACAGAACTTGCTTGAGTGAAAGGTTCACGCGCAGAGGGGGGTAGGGGGAGGGGGGAAGGCTTCTCAGACGCACCCCTGCTTCTTAGACGGCGCGGGCCTTGCCTACAGATGTATAGCTGGCGCCTTCTAAGAAGCAGCCTCCATCTGAGAAACCTTCCCCTCCCCCTACCCCCCTCTGCGCGTGGCCGATACGCGGAGATGCTTGCATCACTTGAGCCTGGAGTGGCCTGTCTGACGGGTGGCGTCACGGGCAGGGGGTCGGCTCGTGGGCTGATGGCCGCCGTGCAGTGCGGAGGGGCCAGCCCGTGTCGTGGGCCACTGGAGACGCCACCAAACGGGGAGGATTCGAGCAGGGGCGAGGATCGACAGCACCCCTTGCTTGCTTCCAGCAGGGGAGGACGATGAGGACGAGGAGAGGGGAGGGGAGGCTGGACAAGCACATCGACGGAGAAAGGGGCCAGCTCAGGACAGGGACAGGGTGTACCCCAGAACATCCTGGAACCTTTTGGGAGCGCTCCGGCGAGCGTTGAAGGGCGCTCTGGGACGGCCGCGGCGCCCGATAGTCGACCAGACGTAAGAGTGACTTTTCGCCAGAGCGCCAGAGTGACCTTTGGTGCGGGCCCAATGGGGCTCACCCGGGTGGAGGGTTTCTCCGAAGGGCTTAGGCGACCCGTCCTCTTCCTTCTCCTCCTCCTCCTCCTCCTCCTCCCTCCTCCTCCTCCTCCCTCCTCCTCCTCCTCCTCCTCCTCAAAAAGCTGAAGAAGAAGCTCAACAAGCTGAAGAAGTCAAAACGTCGCAGGCGGGCGACCAGCAGTACGTCAGTCCGGCTGCCGTCTCAGTCGCCGTCGAGGGCGGCTTCGCCGTCGCGGAGGCCCCCGAGACCCACGGCAACGCCGCGGAGGTCTGCGTTCCCGACTGCGCCATGGGCGACGGAGGGCTCTACAAGCAGCTCGAGGTCGGCATGGTGATCATGGTGAAGGGCCAGCGGTTTGAGGTGCTGGGTTACAGGACTGCTGAGGGCAACAAGCAGAAGCTGGTGGCATAGAACGTCAGCACGGGCAGTACATACAGGGATCTGACGCCGTGGTTCAACTACGCGGTCGTCGAGGCGGCAGGCGAGGGCGCAGCTTTGGCCACCGAGGCGCTGGCGTCCGACGAGAAGGAGGAGCCGCAGGATACGGAGGAACCCGCCAGCATCGAGGAACACGAGGAGCTGGACAGACTCGAGCGGTGCACGTTCAAGGGTCTGGCGAAGGTTCCAGAGTTTCCGAAGCTGGAGGCGGGGGAGGAATTGCGCCCCGAGGACTCGGTCGCAGGGAGGGGCGCGATGTTCCTCGACAAGCTTGGCAAGGACATCGAGGAGGAGCAGCTCGCTGGGCTGATCGGCGGGGCGGGGGTTAAGGACGACGGGGAGCTCACCCTCTCGACCTTCCTCAGCTTGGTGGTGGCGGACGGGTCCCTGGATGGGGAACTTCAGCGCCGCCGACCTTTTGTGCTGCGCAGAGAGGCGCGGCCTGGACGTACTCTTCGACAGCGCTGTTGAGAACAGCAAGGTGGAGAGCAAGGAAGTCCCTTCGGGGGCCTCCGAGGTCTCGAAGGCCCGAGTGGCCCCTTGGGGGGTGAGCCCGCCAGGTCAGGTTCCACCGTGGGTGGGGCCTGCTGGTCGGGCCCTCTTGGGCGCCTTCGGTCTTGGGGTTGTGGGATTTTGGTCGCTCCGCGGTGGAACCCAGGGGCGGATTCTTCTCCTGGGGCGCGGGGTGACGCTGCGGCGTGGGCCGAGGGGCTCGGATGTCAGAGCCTGTGTAGTCAGTGCCCTCAGTGCCCTCCTCCTCCTCCTTCTACTCCTCCTCCTCCTCCTCCTCCTCCTCCTCCTCCTCCTCCTCCTCCTCCTCCTCCTCCTCCTCCCCCTCTTCCTCCTCCTCCTCTCCTCCTCCTCCTCCTCCTCCTCCTCCTCCTCCTCCTCCTCCTCCTCCTCCTCCTCCTCCTCCTCGGGTCGCCTACGGCCCCGGCGGAAACCGTCCAGGCTCCCCCCCGGATCGCTGAGCGCGAAGCGGTAGCAGCGGCTTGCGCGCTTGGGTTTGGCCACCCCGCGTCCCCCGTGAAGCCGCGCACCCAAGGCCACTGTTGCCCACGGTTGCTCCCGCGTGTTCGGCGGCGGGCCCGGGGGGAAGCGAGAGGGGGCGGGCCTTCTCAGAAGGCTCGGAAGTCTCCCTGCCTTTGAGAAGTTTTCTGAGCCTCCCCGGGAGACACAGAACATTTTTCAGAAGGCTCGAGGCTTTCTGAGAAGCCCCGCCGCTTGAACAGGCCTTCTCCGCCTCCCCGCTCCCCCCCCCCTCGCTCGCCGCCGACGTGTGGCCGAGATAGATCCTTGAGGCCCGCCAGCTCTCAGAGGTCCCGAGCTCTCTCTTTGTCCGATGTGGTCCGAGTTCCGCCCTCATCTCAGCAGAAGGGGCCTCTGGAGTCCAGGGCGGGGCGTCCTCTTCGCGCGCCGCGGGGCCCCCCCGCCGCTGGCGGCGCAGCGGGGCGAGAAGGGGTCCCGCCAGGCCCAGGCAGCCGACGTCGCGCGGAGCGTTCCAGAAAGGGCCTCGCCTTCGAGGGTCGAAGGAGTGGCCTTCTCGTCCTTGGCGGAAGGCGGCGGAAGGTCCGCGGAAGACGGCGGAAGTGCAGCGAGGCCGCCTCCGCAGGCGAAGGGCGGGGGGAAGGCGGGCGGGAGGCGGGCGCGAGGCCGGCGGAACTAAAAGATGCGCCCCCAAGACATGACAACGTTTTTGGGCTCAGGGTTTCCGGAACCTGCCAGGGGTTTTCCACCGCGTGGCTCCGCAGAGGTCTGGACCCCCTTCCCGGGGACCAGCTCTTCTTCGCGCCGAGTCGCCCTTTTTGACAGCCCCGGGGCCCAGCGAAGGTCTTTGGAGGCTGAAGATGCCAGCAAAACCTTCCGTCTTGCTCCTTCTCACGGCGTCAGGATGTCAGGGTCTTCTGCTTTCCCGTCTTCTTTTGGTTCGCCTTAAAAGCGCCCAGTTTTTTTAAGCGTTATCATTTTTTATTTCTTCCGTTTTTGGCGACTCCAGGCGGAAAGCAACGCATTTTTAACTGAACGATTCAGCGTTTTTAGTTTTTTGTTGAGGCCAAACAACGCCAAAGCATGATTTCCAAGACGCCGAGTTGAAAACGCTAGCAAAAACGCCCCGGGCATACTTAAGGCGAACCAAGCGTCTTCCCTCCTCGTGGAACCCAGTTTGTTTCGTGCTGGGGGCCCCTGCGTTGTCGTCTCCGTCCCGGCCTTCGCTCCGTTCCGCCGTCGCCGCTGCGCCGCCGATGCGTAGGCGACGCGCGGCGATCTTCTGGCCCCATGTTCGGGGAAACGCAAGACTCGAGAAAGCCGGAACTCGGGTTTGCCGACATTTTCTGACGAGCGCGCCCTGATTTTAGACGGTCCAGTATCCGTGGGATGCTTGCAGCAGGAGCTCGCGTCAAGTTTCAGATCGGGTCTCGTTATTTTCATGATGGCGCCGTCAGGCAAACCCGAGTCCCCCGCACCCGAGTCTTACGTTTCCCAGACATGTCGGGGCGGCCTCCAGCTGGTTCTGGTCCGTTACGTGGCGAGAGCCCCCGCGCTTCCGTTCTCCTCCTCGCGTGCTGCGCTCCTACTCTTAAGTCGGGGGTGTCCCTCTACAGGAGGAATATGCAAAAATGATCCCAAAATAGTCAGGGGACGATTTTTTTTTTTTTTTTTTTTTTTTTTTTTTTTTTTTTTTTTTGACAATTTGGAGGTATTTTCCCCAGCCAGAGCTTGCCTCTGTAGGGTTCCTAGCGGATTCATATGGTTAGGTGAGGTTCGTCGCCGTTTTCGGTGGCCGGCCCGAGTGCCCCGGTGCCCGGGTGCTCGGGTGCCCGGGTGCTCTATCGCCCTATAGCCCTATAGCCTATAGCGCAAATAGCCCTATAGCCCTATATCCCTATAGCCTTATAGCCTTCTAATCCCATAGCCCCATAACCCTGTAGCCCTTTAGCCCTACAGCCCTATAGCCCTATCGCCCTATAGCCCTATAGCCCTATATCCCTATAGCCCTACAGCCCCATCGCCTGATAACCTTATAACCTTTTAATCCTACAGCCCTATAGCCCCATAGCCCTATAGCCCTGAAAAGATCATGATTGGGTTTTCTCTGGTACCTCTGGAGAATAGTTCCAAAATCCGCCTGTAGGGGGACACGCCCGACCTGATCTCACTCCTGTGCTCCTCAGCCCGCCGTGCCTCTCTCGACTTGTGGCTCGCTGCGCCGTGGCTCGAGCTGCTCTGGCTCGTCCAGGCGCCAGTGCTCTGCACCTTCACGTCCGCATCCAGCGGCCTGCGGCGAGTCCCGCCTCCGAGCCAGCGCAGCGCTCCGTGGGGCGACGCCTCGCGGCTCCATGCTCGGAAGCGCTCTCTCACCACGGGGGCTGGCTGGGCCGTCCTGGGGCCGTTTCGGGTCCCTCGATCTTGGCCGTCTGGGGAGCCTTCCGGGGCTGCCTGGGGGCCTCTTGGCGCCGGCTTTTGGGCTGTCCTTTGGGCCCCTCCTCTGCCGTCTCGGGGCTCTGCTCGGGCTGTCCTAGGCTGTCCTGGGCCGTCGGGGGGCCTCCTGTGGGCCCTCATCGGATTCTTTTGGCGTCATCATGAGTTGGGAGGTTTGGGAAATGCAAAATACCACCAGCGAGCGCAGACTCCAAATAGATCATGATGCTGAAATGAAGTGGACCAGAGTGGACTGAAGTACGCTGGACAGGACTGGGTTGGGATTCTACTCTACTCTACTCTACTCTACTCTACTCTACTCTACTCTACTCTACTCTACTCTACTCTACTCTACTCTACTCTACTCTACTCTACTCTACTCGTACTCTTCTCTTCTCTACTCGGACTCTATTCTAGTCTACCCGACTCTACTACCATCTACAATGCGATACTCTGCTCCGCTGTACTCTAATTTACTCTTGCTTTACTCTGTTCTAGTCTACCCGATTCTACTCTACCATCTACCCTACTCTAGTCTGCTCTGCTCTATTCTACTCTACCCTACTCGACTCTCCGTATCCATTTTGGGCTCAATCTGTTCACTCCTTCGGGTGTTTCCACGGATGCTGGTAGTCCGCGGCCAGTCCTCCATGGTTCCAAGTCCAGGGCTTGCCCTGGAAGTCCATTTCCAGAACCATGGGGCCGCCGCCAGGAGCAGAGTACGTGGTGCTACGAATACCGCGGACGCCGCACTGGCCGTGCCGCTGTGGCTTCGTCGGCGACGGGGCTTCGAGGCCCACGTGCCGCGAGTGCGACGACAAATGCTCCTCCAAGGTCGAGCGCGCGGCATGGAATGACCGCAAGATCGCGGTGCTCAGTCGCAGTGGAACACCATCACCAACGGGGGCGTGGGCACCATCGGCTACGGCAGCCACGAAGCGCACGCCCTGGGAGCACATGCGTTTCGAGCAGCAGGCCCAAGACATCGAGGAGCGCAGGAAGCTCCTCACCGACCTCAAACGTGAGGCGATGGCAGCTCAGCAGGTATCCTCCATCGAGCTCAAGGCCGTGGTCGGGGGAGGCGAAGCAGGCAAGGGCATCGCTGTTACGGTCGGGAAGCTGACCGCCAAGTACGAGAAATAACCATATGCCCCGACGCTGGGTTCACTCCAGGCAGCGACGCACAAGCTCGAGCGGCAGAAGGTTCCACGCCCGCAGGCTCGACGACAATGGGGGCATAAGTCCCAGATCGTGGAACAGATCGGGCGCGAGAGAGCAGCATCCTTTTGAACTCGATGGCCAGCGCGTCGAGGCGGAGGCCAATATCAAGAAGGTGCACGGGGCAGCGCTCGGAGCAGGTCTTGAAGGGCTCAAGGAAGCAATCGAAGCCAGCGAGCCTCAGCAGTGCATGCAAGGCGACGCCAAGGTCGACGCGGCCTACGGGGCGCTACTCGCCATCCTCCAGGAGGCAGTTGGCGAAGCCAATGAGGAAGCCGACGCAGCCGCGGGGGGCCTGCCGACGCGGCTGCCAGCGGTGGGACTGGTGCTGATGGCATGTCTGCTCGCAGCCCAGGTGGCGACGGCGGAGGCGCCAGTCCACGTGGGCAAGAGCCAAACTGGGACGACCCAGATTTGCTGGGCGACCTTGCTGCAGAAGGACCGCCAGCAGAATCCCCAGAGGACTGGGTGAAACGCCTCGCGGTCATCTTGGCAGCAGTCTAGAGGCAGAAGGTCTAGCGGCAACGGGCGCCCAGAGGTCAACGCCAACGCCGACCCCCAGGCCCGCGTCGTCAAGTGGATCGAGGGGCAGATAGATTGGGACTTGGTGAAGCAGGGCATGGACACGGAGTCAGGGCCTAACCCAGACACGGGCTGGTGCGTTCCCAGTTCCCCGGATTGTTTCCAAGTTCAGGGCAGCCGCGGGCATCCCAAGAGGCGTGGCCCAGCCGCCAGCACCAGAGCTTGTTGGACCTCGCGGGCCCAGGATCCAGAGTTGGCAGCGCCGCAGTGGCTTCGTCGGCGACTGGGGTCAGGTGCCGAGGGGCAGCGAGCGCGATCAGAAGCTCCCCCTCAAGGCCGACGGCGAGGATTGTAAGGCGCCCGGGCAGCGGGGCATGCGGGGCGAGTCGGGCGCCGACGAGCGCTCGGAGGAGCATGGGCCAAGGCCGCCATCTCGGAGGTGCATGGGATCGTCTCCCCTTCGATGGCACCCTCTTTCCGGTGCCCGACGTGCTTGGTGAGTCTTTGGACATTTGAGGGCGCAGCCGTGGATGGGTTCTTTGTGGCAGGAGGAGACGTCTGGCACGACATCGACGACTGCGTCGATTGGTGCGCCCATTCATGGTCATGATCTTGCAGCGGCCGCACCTCGTCCCCGCTCGCGCGCGCGCCGCCGCCCCCAGTGCCGTTCCCAGAGTCGACGTGCTTACGGGCGTGGTATATTTGCGAGGCCGGCTGGGCCAGGACCGCGCAGACACGCAGCAGGCGCGTGGCCGTCGTGGAGGCGCTGAGGGGCGAAGCTGCTGTGCGACAGGTGAGTGCTTCCGCGGCTCGGCGCCAGGTCATCGAGCCGCCGTGCATGTCCGACCCCGCCTGGAGCGAGCTGCAACCGAACCGCCCCATGGATCGCGGTGGCCCTGATCGCCGACCCCGTCGCCGCGGGGCCACGTGTAACTTGGGGTGCGGGGGGGGGGGGGGCGCTAAAAGGGCAGCAGGCGCGACTGGGAGTGCCTCCTCCAGCTGGGGCGCGAGGGGTGGAAGTGCCGCGAGCCGCTGGGCGCGGGCGCAGTGGGGCCCCCCCGCCGCCTGGGGGGGCGTGGTCGCCGTCTGCTACGATTCCTACGAAGCGCGCTTCTCGGGGGCGCGCTGGGCCCATGGGGTCCGAGGGGCTTCGGGGGCCAGACCTCAATAGCGAGGCCGCGGGGGGTGCATTGGCGGCGGGCCGAGGGGGGCCTCTCATCTGGCAGGGTGGGCGCCGTGGAGATGCGCAGATGGAGCGATCGCTGCGGAGGTTTGCAGCGGCTTGGCCCCCCCTCGACGTTGGTGCGCAGCGGGGGCGCGGCCGAGGTTGGGCTGGCTTGACTGGCGCGAAATTCGCGACTTCAACTGCGTGCAGCGCCTCGTCTGCGGCTATATCGTCGCGTGGCAGGCGGCGGACAGCGGCGCCCCGGGAGGCCATTGCGCTGGAGGTCTGCGATGATGACGCTTGCCGCAGGGGCGGGACTGGGAGGTTTGCGCCCCGGCGCGACTTCTTGAGTATCTTCGGCCCATGCGAGGAGGCCAATCGGCGGGGCCGTCCAGGCACCGCGGCGGGGGCCCCGCCGCCAGCAGCGCCGCCCCCCCACAATGGCGTCGACCAGTGCGTATACGCGCAGCAGCGCCGGGGGTAGTGGTGCCACTCCCATGTCTGCGCCAAGCTGCAGCAGCCGTCCTTCGACCGCATCTACAAGGGGGTGGGCGGCGACGAAGGCCCGCCACTTTTCCGTCGGCTGGCCGAAGACATGTGCCAGATCGCGTTGGGCAAGGGCGAGCGCAGGCGCGCGGCGACGCTCGTCGAAGCCATCGTGGGGCTCGCAGATGAGGACGGTGAGAGGGGGCGTCGGCAGCAGCGAGAGCAGTGCGAGCGGCTCAGAGGATGGCGACCTCGCATCGTGCTCGCGCCTCGACGATGCTCGGCCTCATCGGCGGCCCCCCCGGACGTCGGCGTCGGGGCCGGCGCGCGCATTTACGCCGCGGGCATCGGGCTGGGCGGGGCCCGACTCCGAGCCCCCCCGCAGCCTCGGAGGCGGGGCGCAGGGGGCGCCGACTCCAGTGCCAGGCCAACAGTAGCAGTGGCAGCATGCGCGGCGGCGGCAGCAGCGCGAAGCCGTCGTCAGACCAGTGGGGGCCGCGGCAATGGCATCAGCTCCAGCGCCCAGCCCGACAGGTTCGCCTGCTGCTGAAGGGGGGGCGGTCGCCCACAGTCGCTCAGCGGGTGCGGCGTTCCAAGGGTTCCTGTGGAGGGCCCGTGAGCTGAAGACCGCGTGGGTGGTGCAGAGGAGGGGCGAGCGTCTATCGGCCCCGCTGAGTCGTGCCCTGGGCTCCGCTGCGGCGAAGATGGCGCCGGCGGGGAGGCAGCTGCAGCGGCGTTCTCCCAGCAGTTGCCAGGGCGGCAGTTGCGGCGGCCTCCTTTGCCCCGGCCATTGTAGCCAGCCCGACGTCGACGCGATCGAGGCAAGTGGCGTCGTCCGCGGATTCGCTCGGCAGGCGCAGCATCTCTCCAGACTGAGTGTGAGGCTTCCGTGTGTGGGCGGTGGGGCGCCGCCGGGCTGTCCGCTCCCAGGGCGCCCCCCACGGCGGTCCCCATGAGGACGGCGTCAGCGGCGATGAGGGGCTCTCGGCGCGAGCCAGCTCTCATCTCTCTCTTAGCGCCAGGCTGGCGCTCGCCCGCCCCGCCCCTGGCGCGGGTCCAAGGCTTGAGCGTGGAAGGCCCACTGGCGTTTGGGTCGCGGGCAGTGCCGGGGATCTGCTGTGTGTCCGTGGGTGCCCTATTCTGCTCTACCCTGCCATGCCGTGCTCTAGTCTATCATGGCCATAAATTTGTGTATATATATATATAGATATAAAATAAAAGTCAAATTTATTGTATTCTATGTATTTATATTCTATTGAATTATATGGTTTCTACTATATTATATGGTACTCTGCTCATGTTCATGCCCGACTCTAGCATGCTCCTACTTCGACTCTGAACTGCTATAATATACTTTACTCTGCTTCGCTCTGCTATATTTTGCCGTGCTTCTTTCTGTTTTACTCTGCTCGTCTACTCTTCCGGGCGCGCTGTCGCCAAGGTGTTCGGTCACGCGGCGGAGGCAAACGCGCGTGCAGGCATGTCTGCGTGTTGGCGGAGGGCGGGCAACCAGCGCGCCGACCGCTTCGCGAAACATGTCGCCCTCTTCGCGCCGCCAGACCGCCGCCCTGACATCGCCTTCGGACTCGACGAGATTGCCAATGCGGCGATGCTTTGCATGGGGAAACTGCGCGCGCATGCGGGCTCAGGAGACCAGAGGCCATGCGGCAGACATCATCCTGGAGATGCCCGACCACGAGCAGGTCGACGAGTTGGGGGGCAGCGCGGCGGGATGCGCAGCTACCAGGGCGAAACCAGCAGCGGCGGCGGTCGCGGTGGCGGCGGCCGCGCTGGCGGCAGCAGCCTCAGACGAGGCCGGCAGTGTCGGCGGCGAAGGGCCCACTCCAGTGCAGTCCGCCAGTGGACCCCCGCGGCGACGGCAGCAGAGGCAGGCCACCCCGCCAGCGGCCAGCAGCGAGGATGGCGGTCACCCATGGGGCTTCAAGAACCACGTGCTGGTCCAGCGGCGCATCACTGCAGGCCCAGGATTTCCTGCCCCGCAACCCGATTCGGTGTTCGTCTGCCAGAAGTGCTACAGCCATTGGCATGGCAGGCCCGCCAGGTCCAGCCTCCTCGAGAGGTGCGGCGACTGCGGCAGTGCAGCCTTGGAGCCCAGGAAGGGGTCTGGCCAGACACCCGCACGGCCGCCAAGAGGACACGGTGGCTCGGGAGGCCTGAGATCGCAGGTTCATCGAGCTCCTACCCTGGCACGTCGATTAGCGAATCGGCCGTTGTCGGTTCGCGAGAGGGCGTCGCGGCCGTCATTTTTGCGGGTCCAGGTCGGTCGGTTGCGGTCCTAGGCCGTTTTCACTACAGGGTGGTTGGCTAAAGGGAGGGTGTCCACCGCCGATGAGACGCCGAGTCAGGGCTGGCAGGGCGCCCTCCGCAGCTTCGGCGACAAAAGGGGGAGGTCGCCCGGGCAGCCTGCGACCGCGACGGCGGGGCAGGCGCGAGGGGGGAGGCTGCTGCGGCGGCGGCCTCCTCAGTCGCGACGGGGCCCGCTGGGGCCGCGGCGACGCCGAGCCCCAGCTGCCGCGCCGAGTCCGACGGCAGAGAGGTCGGCGAAGGCGCGCCGCCAGGCGTGCTGCTCCATGGGAGACCCCGGCGGCGTCGCCAATGAGGGGGGCTCCCGCGGTTGCGAGGACCTCTCAGCGCGAACCAGCTTTCCCTCTCTCTCACTGCGTTCGGCTCGCGCTAGCCCGCCTCGCGCTCGGCGGTCGGTTGGGGGCTAGAGAGTGGAAGGCCCGTCGGCGTGATGGCCACGGGCGCGGACTGCCCCCGATCGTGGGGGAAGGGCTGCTGTGAACCCGCGGGTGCCCTGCTCTACTCGATTCTGCTCTCCTCCACTCTACTCCACTTATGAGTTTGACGATTGTTGGGCGATTGTCGGGACGCCATCGGAACAGCCACAGGAAGCCAATGGAATAGCAGAGGAGGCCATGGGGATGCAGAGGAAACCATGCGGATAGCAGAGGAAACCATGTGGATACATATGAAGCCATGCGGATAGCAGAGAAAACCATGCGGATACAGAGGAAACGATGCGCATAGTTTAACAACGGCCAGTGCAGAATCGGTTGGGGTGGGGGGTGGGGGAGCAGTGGGTCAGTTCTCTACGCATGGAGCTAGGACTCCTATTGGCAAACCTGTTTGGAAACATACATAAGAACACATACGGAATTGCATTACTGTTTGAATGGTTTTGGCCTTCCCGTAGGGCCAATTGGCCTCCTTCTTGGTGCCTTGGAAACTTGGAGAGCTTCAAACAGTGCCAGGACTGCGTCGGGCCGGCCAAGAAGCCTCGGGAACGGGGGAGGGGATGCATGCAGCACTGTGTGACGGAACGGGGAGGTCTTTGGATGATGTGATGAAGCCCTGCCGGATAGGACATGGCGCTCTAGAACGCCTCATCGTGCCAGGGGGCAAAGCGGCGGAGACTCTCACTTACGTAAACATGGTCACCCGCCTTGCAGCGGAGACTCTCACTTACGTAAACGTAAGTATTTGTGTGTCCTGGGGCCCCTTCACAGAAGGCCGTACCATCTGACATCTCTCGTCCCCATTCCTGAACGGCTCTCATCGTGGGGGCCAGCTGTGCCGTCTTGGGGGCCGCTGTGGGGCCGTCTTGGCCCCCCGTGGCCGTCTGGGGAGTCCCTTTCGGGGCTGTCTCCTGGGCCACTTGGGGCCCTCTTGGGCTGCCCTGGGCCCCTCCTGGGCCGTCTCGGAGCTCTCTTTGAGCTGTCCTGGTCCGGCTGGGGACCACCTTGGGGTCCTCATCGGATTCTTTTTGGCCTCTCTGTGACTCCTTCGATGCCTTCTTGGAATCACCTTGAGCTGAGAAGTCAGAGAAACGCACCATTATGAAGACAACCTGCGGGTTTCTTCGTGTATTTGAATGGTTTTGGCCTTCCCATAGGGCCTCTTGGCCTTCTTTCTGGTGTCTTGGAATCCTCTTGGGTCCCCTTCGGCGCATCATCTCGGGGTCTCCTTGGGGGCCGGTGTGTGCCGCTTGAGGCAATGTTTGGGCATCTTGGCGGCCTTCCTGAGCCGCTTCGGAAACTTGGAGAGCCTCAGACGGCGCCAGGAAGGCCTCGGGCCGCCAAAGAAGCCTCGGGAACGGGGGGGGAGGATGCATGCAGCACTGTGTGACGGAATGGGGAGGTCTTTAGATGACGTTCGGCAATCGTATCGGATAGAATTAGGCGTTCTAGAAGCCTCAACGTGCCAGGGGGCAAAGCGGCGGAGACTCTCACTTACGTAAACATGGTCGCCCGCCTTGCAGCGGGGCTAGCCCTGCTCGGCGCTGTTCGCGTGCGTGCAGAGGGAGAGGCCCTGACGACCGAGCTCGCAGAAGAAGTGCTTGCCTGGGCGGAGGAGATCCTGCCGAGCCCCTGGGAGGCTGTCTTCAACAGGCCATCGAACAGGGATGTGGGCTCCGTGCAAGACCACCCGATTGAAGAGAAGTACGAGCTCTATGTGGCTCCGGACTCTCTCGAGACCCAGCGTGAATTGGACGGCTTCCCGCCCAATGTCGCGATGGGCCGAGTGCTGATCAAGGAGAACAAGAAGCCCGCCATGCCGCCTACAGAATACCGCATGACAGGAGTCGGAGGCGAAACGGTGAGGCACCTCAACGGTATGGTGAACCCGTCAGGAGCTACAACTGTCTGGGGCTGGCAGAGGCTGAGGTTTTTGGCCGTGAAGACGTGGATTGATTACCTCGCGACCCGCAACACCGAGAAGATCGTCGTTCTCCATGCCAGTGGCGAGACCCTGTACGCTGGCTGTGACGAAAACACGATCTCCTACAAGTACAACGAGATCATCACCGCCAGCGGTGGGACTCAGACGATTGTCTTGGCTGCTGAGGTAAGCCCCTGGCCTGAGGAGATTGCATGGCGCTACGACCAGTACCCTGGTATCACGGCAACCATGTCTACCTTCTTGACAACTGTGGGCGTTGACCCAGCCTTTGCCACAACATATGCCGACTGCACCAACACAACTGTCGGATATTGCACGACCCCGCCCAAGTACCAGTACGCGAGCTCAGCTTTCATCATGGGCCCTATTGGAGATATCTCGGATATGTTCGCCGATATGTACTTCTGGTCCGACTCAGAGAACCGCCTGGTGAACGAGTACTTCCTCCACAACCCCGACAAGGTGGCGCTCGACTACGCCGGCGTCCTGGTGCTCTCCCTGAACAACATGAAGCTGGACGGGGGTATCCCCGTCACGGTGACGACCTCGTCGGGCACGAAGTCTTTCTCGAACGCGATCACCGGCTCCGCCGTGTGCTTCGTGCACGGCAGCGGGAACTCGTTCGGTGCCCTCAAGGTGCTCGCGCAGGAGCTGCTCGCGTGAGCGCGCGGCGGGCGGAGGCACAGGCGCGCGGCGTCCTCTGCCCTTCTGCCGCAGCCCTGCGAGCATCTGTGCCTCTGCGGTGGAACAACAGGGCTCGCTCGAGTGGCTCTGAGTCAGGAGGGGAACAAAAACACACAGACACAATTAATCGTCGATCCCCAGGAAAATATGGGGAAATATGGGAAGTGGGGGGGGAACACAAACAGCCAGAAAATATAGGAAAATATGGGGAATCCTGTTATTTGTGTGTATTTATTTGTGTGTCCCAGGGCCCCTTCACTGAGGAGAGGTGGCGGGTGCAAGTCCCCAGTTGCGGGTGTGCAGGCTGGCGGCCGGCCCTCTGGAAACATAGCTTGCTCGGCGTCGTGAAGGGAGCGGTTCCTGGCAGCCCCTCCGGAGCTTGAGCCATCGGTGGAGATGCTTGAGCCGCCTGAGCCTGGAGCGGCTTGTCTGACGGGCCAGAGCCCGGGAGTCGCTCGTGGGCAGGACCACTGCCATTAAGCTTGAGTCGGGCCTATCCCTCTACAGGAGGAATATTCAGAAATAGTCCAAGAACAGTCTGGTGATTATTTGTTTAATTTTTTTTGACCATTTGGGAATATTCTTTGAGTATTTTTTATTTTTCGGCGAAAATCCCCCTGTAGGGGGACACGCCCGACTGAACATTAAGCGGGCCCGGCCCTGGCGCCACTCGCGACGCCCCAACCGGGGATGATGCGAGAAGGAACGATGACTGACCGCTGTTCTTGCTCACTTTCGCCAGGCTCAGTACTCGGGTCTCGTCTGCGGGCGTGGTCCCCTCAATGGGGATCGCCGTCTGTCCATTTTGTGGCGGGTGCCGCTGGGCAGTCGGCGTTCGCCAAAGAGCGTGCCACGCCCGCAGACGAGGCTGGCATTTTGAACCCCAGTCGGCTCTCTTTCCGTCCCGTCGTCGCCGTTGCACCGCCGGTGCATGGGCGATGCGGTGCGATCTTCTGGCCCCGCCTGCTCTGGCCCTGTGTTTGGGCGGCCTCCAGCTGGCCCCGGGTCCCTTTCGCGGCGAGGGCCCCGCGTTTCCGCTCTCCCTCGCATGCGCGCCTCGGCTTGCGGCGCCTCGCTCGCCTCGTGGCTCACTGCGTCGTGGCTCGAGCTGCTCTGGCTCGTCCAGGCGCCAGGGTTCTGCACTGCCACTTCCATATCCAGCTGCCTGCGGCAAATCTCGCCGCGCTCTGTGTGGCGACGCTGCGAGCGCCCTTCAGAATCAGGAGGGGAAAAAACACACAGACACAATTATTCGTCGACTCCCAGGAAAATATTGGAAAATATGGGAAGTGGGGGGGAAGACAAAAACCCAGAAAATATGGGAAAATATGGGGAATCCTGTTATTTGTGTGTATTTATTTGTGTGTCCTGGGGCCCCTTCACAGAAGGCCGTACCATCTGACATCTCTCGTCCCCATTCCTGAACGGCTCTCATCGTGGGGGCCAGCTGTGCCGTCTTGGGGGCCGCTGTGGGGCCGTCTTGGCCCCCCGTGGCCGTCTGGGGAGTCCCTTTCGGGGCTGTCTCCTGGGCCACTTGGGGCCCTCTTGGGCTGCCCTGGGCCCCTCCTGGGCCGTCTCGGAGCTCTCTTTGAGCTGTCCTGGTCCGGCTGGGGACCACCTTGGGGTCCTCATCGGATTCTTTTTGGCCTCTCTGTGACTCCTTCGATGCCTTCTTGGAATCACCTTGAGCTGAGAAGTCAGAGAAACGCACCATTATGAAGACAACCTGCGGGTTTCTTCGTGTATTTGAATGGTTTTGGCCTTCCCATAGGGCCTCTTGGCCTTCTTTCTGGTGTCTTGGAATCCTCTTGGGTCCCCTTCGGCGCATCATCTCGGGGTCTCCTTGGGGGCCGGTGTGTGCCGCTTGAGGCAATGTTTGGGCATCTTGGCGGCCTTCCTGAGCCGCTTCGGAAACTTGGAGAGCCTCAGACGGCGCCAGGAAGGCCTCGGGCCGCCAAAGAAGCCTCGGGAACGGGGGGGGAGGATGCATGCAGCACTGTGTGACGGAATGGGGAGGTCTTTAGATGACGTTCGGCAATCGTATCGGATAGAATTAGGCGTTCTAGAAGCCTCAACGTGCCAGGGGGCAAAGCGGCGGAGACTCTCACTTACGTAAACATGGTCGCCCGCCTTGCAGCGGGGCTAGCCCTGCTCGGCGCTGTTCGCGTGCGTGCAGAGGGAGAGGCCCTGACGACCGAGCTCGCAGAAGAAGTGCTTGCCTGGGCGGAGGAGATCCTGCCGAGCCCCTGGGAGGCTGTCTTCAACAGGCCATCGAACAGGGATGTGGGCTCCGTGCAAGACCACCCGATTGAAGAGAAGTACGAGCTCTATGTGGCTCCGGACTCTCTCGAGACCCAGCGTGAATTGGACGGCTTCCCGCCCAATGTCGCGATGGGCCGAGTGCTGATCAAGGAGAACAAGAAGCCCGCCATGCCGCCTACAGAATACCGCATGACAGGAGTCGGAGGCGAAACGGTGAGGCACCTCAACGGCATGGTGAACCCGTCAGGAGCGACGACTGTCTGGGGCTGGCAGAGGCTGAGGTTTTTGGCCGTGAAGACGTGGATTGATTACCTCGCGACCCGCAACACCGAGAAGATCGTCGTTCTCCATGCCAGTGGCGAGACCCTGTACGCTGGCTGTGACGAAAACACGATCTCCTACAAGTACAACGAGATCATCACCGCCAGCGGTGGGACTCAGACGATTGTCTTGGCTGCTGAGGTAAGCCCCTGGCCTGAAGAGATTGCATGGCGCTACGACCAGTACCCTAGTATCACGGCAACCATGTCTACCTTCCTGACAACTGTGGGCGTTGACCCAGCCTTTGCCACAACATATGCCGACTGCACCAACACAACTGTCGGATATTGCACCACCCCGCCCAAGTACCAGTACGCGAGCTCAGCTTTCATCATGGGCCCTATTGGAGATATCTCGGATATGTTCGCCGATATGTACTTCTGGTCCGACTCTGAGAACCGCCTGGTGAACGAGTACTTTCTCCACAACCCCGACAAGGTGGCGCTCGACTACGCCGGCGTCCTGGTGCTCTCCCTGAACAACATGAAGCTGGACGGGGGTATCCCCGTCACGGTGACGACCTCGTCGGGCACGAAGTCTTTCTCGAACGCGATCACCGGCTCCGCCGTGTGCTTCGTGCACGGCAGCGGAAACTCGTTCGGTGCCCTCAAGGTGCTCGCGCAGGAGCTGCTCGCGTGAGCGCGCGGCGGGCGGAGGCACGCAGTCCAGAGACCACGCCCGGGACTCTCGCCTCTAGCCGACGCCCGGAGCTTCGAGCGGATGCGACACAGAGGAGACAGCGAGCCGATCCCGGACCCCCGACGTCTTGCTTTGTTCCTGACGCGGGCCCCCGAGTGCCTGGATGCCTTCCCAGGGAGAGGCGTCTTATCCCGAGCCGCCTTTGGACCGTCCTGGGGCCAGGCGAGGGCTCCGCCGGGCACTGAGATCCGACGCCGCGAAAACCAAGGCGCCGTCGCGAAAACAAAGGACCAGAGCCCGAGATCCAGTTCTGTGTTGCCATTTCTCGAGCCAGACCGATCTGTGAGGGTCCCGGGGCCCGATAGCCTGGCGAAGCCGCCCGGCGCAGCAGATTGGCAACGCCTGGATTTCATGGGGAGGCTCTGGACACGGCCAGAGGCCTCCCGCCGTGGTCTTCTTGCGACGCGAGGGGGTCTAGGACTGGTACGGCCTCGGGTCGCGCACAGACAGCCCCTCCAGGTGATGCCGGCCCACCTCAACGGGCCCATCGAGCAGTCCAAGCTGGTCCCAGCCGGCCCCCTCCGAGTAGCCTTAAGTCGGGCGTGTCCCTCTACAGGAGGAAAATCCAAAAATAGTGGTCTGGGGACAATTTTTTTTCATTATTTTATTTATTTTTCTTTTCGCCCGAAATCCCACTGTAGGGGGACAGGCCCGACCTAAAGGTAGCACCGGCTCACCTCAACGGGCCCATCGGGCAGTCCAAGCTGGTCCCAGCCGGCCCCCTCCGAATAGTCCCGGGCGGTCTCAGCACCCGGGCGCCGCCTCCTGCGGCGCCCCTGGGGAGGCTGCCCCGGGCTACTCGGAGGGGGCCTGCCGAGGCCAGTTGCCAGTTGGGACCAGTCGGGGGGCCCGTGGAGGCCAGGTGGGACTACCTCGGAGGGCCGTCTGTGCGCAACCTCCTCCTCCTCCTTCTTCTTCTCCTTCTGCTATTTCTCCTCCTCCTCCTCCTCCTCCTCCTCCTCCTCCTCCTCCCTCCCCTCTCCTCCTCCTCCTCCTCCTCCTCCTCCTCCTCCTCCTCCTCCTCCTCCTCCTCTTCCTCCTCCTCCTCCTCCTCCTCCTCTTCTTCCCCCTCCTCCTCCTCTTCCTCCTCCTTCTCCTCCTCTCCTCCTGCTTTCTCCCTCCTTTCCTCCCTCTCCCTCCTTCCTCCTCCCCTCCCTTCTCCCTCCTCCCTCCCTCCTCCCTCCTCCCTCCTCCCTCCTCCCTCGTCCCTCCTCCCTCCTCCCTCCTCCCTCCTCCCTCCTCCCTCCTCCTCCTCCTCCTCCTCCTCTTCCTCCTCCTATTCCGCCTACCCTCTGGGCTCTCGCCTCGAAGCAGATCGGGCCAGGGACTCCAGAGCCAGAGCTGGCCACCATCGGCTCGCCTGTCTCCTCCTCTCCTCCCCGCATCCTCCTCCCACTTCCCGCATCCCTATGCATAGGCTTGGTAAGTAATGCCCCTCGGTGGTTCTAGGCCTCCCCGATGGGGTCGGAGTAGATGGGGTCGGATGATTACGCCGCATCGCCGATGCATCGGCGATGCGGCTCGATGTGGAGCCTGATTTTCTCCACGCCGACGTCTCTGGCACATCGTCGACGTGCCCAATATGTCGTCGATGCGTCGGTGATGCATCGACGATGCGGCGCGATCCTCCGACCCGATCCGCTCCGGCCCCACCTGGGAGGCCTCCTAGTGTTAAGTCGGGCCTGTCCCTTCTACAGGAGGAGTATGCGGCCCCGCTCGCCCGTGCAGGCCGCCCGCCTCTGCGGAGGCCCCGCTCGGCGCCCCACAGCGCAGCCTCCGTGGGGGAGCCTCGAGGAGCTCTGGCCAGCCGCCTCGGAAGAGCGGACCCTCGGTTCTCGGGGGCTTTCCCACGTCTTCGTCGCTTCCTGAAGGTCTCCTCCGCCTCCCTCCTCCTCCTCCTCCTCCTCCTCCTCCTCCTCCTCCTCCTCCTCCTCCTCCTCCTCCCTCCTCCCTCCTCCCTCCTCGTCCCTCCTCTTCTCTCCTCCTTTCCTCTCCTCCTCCTCCTCCTCCTCCTTGTCTTCAGCGTAGTGCACACCCCCGGCAACGATGCCCTCTGGCTGGCATTTTTTGTGGACCGCCGAGTTCCGAGTTCCGAGTTCCTCCTCCTGCTCCTCGGTTCTCGGGGGTTTTCCCACGTCCTCGTCGCTTCTTGGAGGTCTTCTCGCCTCCGTATGCCTTCAGCAGCTGCGCCTCGTCGAGAGCGTTCCAGGGGTGCCTGGATCGACCCGATCGGCTTCTGGAGGCCCGAGTTATGGCCTGTAAGCCTGACATCACCGCGCCGTGAAACAATCGCGACGGGAGGTTTCTGTTGATTTTCGAATCCCCGGGGACCGTCAACACAAACGGTTTAGGATATGAAGCCGGTCCTTGGGAGCGGTTCCTATTCCTCTGGGGAGCCACGTTCTGAAACAAATCACGACCTCGGATGTTTGGGCTAGGGTTTCGGAAACCAGAACAATGCAAACCAGGATTTCAGAAGACGAAGAGAGGACAACGTTTCGACACGCGGCTGCAGTTTTCTAGGGCGCGCCCATCTCCTGGTTTACCAGAGAGCACCTGACTACGGGGCCTTCAGATTCGATGATCCGACTTCCTCCGCAGCCATTGCTCTTGCTCGTCTTGGCGTGCCGCCCCTCCACTACATTCTCTTCTTTCCACATCCGTTTTACGGCATGGTCGCCCGCCTTGCAGCGGGGCTGGCCCTGCTCGGCGCTGTTCGCGTGCGTGCGGAGGGAGAGGCCCTGACGACCGAGCTCGCAGAAGAAGTGCTTGCCTGGGCGGAGGAGATCCTGCCGAGCCCCTGGGAGGCTGTCTTTAACAGGCCATCGAACAGGGATGTGGGCTCCGTGCAAGACCACCCGATTGAAGAGAAGTACGAGCTCTATGTGGCTCCGGACTCTCTCGAGACCCAGCGTGAATTGGACGGCTTCCCGCCCAATGTCGCGATGGGCCGAGTGCTGATCAAGGAGAACAAGAAGCCCGCCATGCCGCCTACAGAATACCGAATGACAGGAGTCGGAGGCGAAACGGTGAGGCACCTCAACGGCATGGTGAACCCGTCAGGAGCGACGACTGTCTGGGGCTGGCAGAGGCTGAGGTTTTTGGCCGTGAAGACGTGGATTGATTACCTCGCGACCCGCAACACCGAGAAGATCGTCGTTCTCCATGCCAGTGGCGAGACCCTGTACGCTGGCTGTGACGAAAACACGATCTCCTACAAGTACAACGAGATCATCACCGCCAGCGGTGGGACTCAGACGATTGTCTTGGCTGCTGAGGTAAGCCCCTGGCCTGAGGAGATTGCATGGCGCTACGACCAGTACCCTAGTATCACGGCAACCATGTCTACCTTCCTGACAACTGTGGGCGTTGACCCAGCCTTTGCCACAACATATGCAGACTGCACCAACACAACTGTCGGGTATTGCACGACCCCGCCCAAGTATCAGTTCGCGAGCTCAGCTTTCATCATGGGCCCAATCGGGGATATCTCGGACATGTTCGCCGATATGTACTTCTGGTCCGACTCTGAGAACCGCCTGGTGAACGAGTACTTCCTCCACAACCCCGACAAGGTGGCGCTCGACTACGCCGGCGTCCTGGTGCTCTCCCTGAACAACATGAAGCTGGACGGGGGTATCCCCGTCACGGTGACGACCTCGTCGGGCACGAAGTCTTTCTCGAACGCGATCACCGGCTCCGCCGTGTGCTTCGTGCACGGCAGTGGGAATTCGTTTGGTGCCCTCAAGGTGCTCGCGCAGGAGCTGCTTGCGTGAGGGCGCGGTGGGCGGAGGCGAGGCACACTTTCCAAAGACCACGCATGGAGACCTTTTATATATTTCGTCAGAAGCATACTTTTGTCGCAGGCGAAGGCGCTTGCACCACTTGGGCCAGTAGTGCAGACCCCGTACGCCTCCTGGAGAAGGCGTCGCAGCCGCTGACCCGAGCTTCGAGCGGACACTTTCTGTTGCAGCGACACAGAAACATGTGGAGCCGTCAGCTACTGAAATGAAACGGGCACGACCCTAATCATGATTCATACTAGTCCAAAGGAAACCTAAGTTTGAGACGAAAGACAAGCAGAGACTTATACGAAGTAAAGCATGCTAGTCAGCGTTGACCTCAATCAGTGTGTTCCTAGCAATGTGTGTGGTGGAATCTATGTGGAACAGTCTTTACAGTGCAATCATTGTGGTGTAGTCTATGTGGTGCGATAGATGTTGTGCAATCTATGTGGTGCAATCTATGCTGTGCAACCTATGTAGTACAATCTAGGCTGTGCAGTCAATTTGGTGCAGTCTATGTTGTGCATTTGATTTTAACAAACGAGTTGACACATCCCGTGCTCTTGCAAACATCCCACCCACCCACCCGCAACTTGGTTTGCAAAACCCAGAAAGTGGCGATTACGATGCATGCTCGGCGTTGGCTGGTGCGTCTCTGTGGCCGCGCCAACCCAAGCACGCGCGCGCAGCGGCCAGCTGGTTTGGCGCGACCGACGCGGCCGCGGTGGCGCTGATCGTTGGGCACATACCAGCGGGCACTGCATTGCGAGTCGGCGATTTGGGTTGGCGCGGTATCATGGCAACGTCGACAACGGTAGACGTTGCGGGCGAGTCTCCAACGACTTCGATGACGACGACAAAGACGACGACGACAACACCGACGACGACGACGACGGCGCCGACGCTTACGACGACGACGATGACAACGCCGACGACGACGACGCCGCCGCCGACGACGACGACGCCGACGACGACGACGGCGACGACGACGGCGACGACGAAGACGACGACGACGACGACGTCGCCAACGAAGACAACGACGATGACGAGGGAGGGAGGAGGACGACGACTGCGACGACGTCAACGAGGAGGGAGGAGGGAAGACGACGACGACGACGACGACGACGACGGCGACGAAATAGGAGGGACAACGACGAAACGCCGTCGACGACGACGAGGGAGGAAGGACGACCACGGCGACAACGACGACGGAAACGACGACGAGGCCCAGACGACGACGACGACGACGAGGAAAGACATAGGACGACGACGGCGACGACGACGACGCCGACGAGGGAGGAGGGAGGACGGCGACGACGACGACGACGACGACGACGACGCAAGAGCACGCTCGCGCACGCTTTTGTTGAACATACGTGTTGCGAAACCTCGTGTTTTCTGTATTTGTAACACGCGATTTTGCAATCTTGCTGAACCCGAAGGTTTTTGAAGGAATGCGGCATGCGCGCGACGACGCGCGCGTCTGCACTTCGTCCCGTTTTTTGCAGAGGGTTCTCGCGACGGCACGCGCGCAAGGGCGTTCGAAAAATTTCGACATGCGCGCGCGCGAAGCCCGTTTGGCAGTTTTTTTGGTGGAGGTCTCGAGCAACCTATGGTTTTCGTAAGATTTCGCAGGAGTGCGCGCGTAAGTTTTTTGCTTTGTTATGTTTTGTTTTGTTTTGTTTTGTTTTGTTTTTGTTATATATATATATATGTATAGAAGGAAATCAGTGTTGCGAAACCCTGTGTCTATGTATGTTTTAAACATCGATTTTGACATCCTTCCGGATCCAAGAGGTTTTTGGAAGGATTTCGGCAAGCGCGCGACGACGCGCGCGTGTGTAGGGATCCTTGACAACTTATGATTCTTGATAAACGAGTGTGTGCGCATGGTATTTTTTGCAGAGGATGGCGCGGGGAGTGATACTGGCCTGGCTGGGGTAGTATGGATTCATATTTCGGATGGGCGGTGGGGCAGAATCAGATATATGTACATTGCAGTACGAAAAAAGGTCACCCCTTAACTCCGGTGGGGTAGAGGTTATTTTTTCAGAAAGGAGCATCTATGAAATGAGTCGATTTGGTGCAATCTATGTGGTGCAATCAATCTTTTGCTCAACTTGAAGCTGTCCTCTCCACTGCTCGCGCAAACATCACCCTCCCACCCGCAACTTGGCTTGCAAAACCTCTTAAGACCGACTGCGATGACACCGACGACAACAACGACGACGACACCGACGACGTCCCCGACGACTTCGACGACAACGACGCCGACGCCGACGACGACGACGACGACGACGACGCCAACGAAGGCGACGACGAGGGAGGAGGAAGGACGACGACGGCGACAACGACGACAACGACGACAACGACGAAGGAGGAGGGAGGACGGCGACGACGCGAAGGACGACGAAGGAGGAACGACGGCGACGCCGACGACGACAACGACGAGGGAGGAGGGAAGACGACGACGACAACGACGACGACGACGACGGTGACGAAATAGAACCGACGACGAGACGCCGACGACGGATGACGACGACGACGACGTGGGAGGAGGAGGACGGACGACCACGGCGACGACGACGACGGAAACGACCACGACGCCAAAGAGGACGACGACGACGAACACGAGAAAAGACAGAGGACGACGTAGGCGACGACGACGACGACGACGTGGGAGGAGGGAGGACGGCGACGACGACGACGACGACGACGACGACGCAAGAGCGCGCGCGCACGCTTTTGTTGAAAATCCGTGTTGCGAAACCTTCGGTTTTTGTAGGTTTTTTCGACGCACGATTTTGAAATCCTTCCGAAACCGATAGGTTTTGAAGGTTCTCGGCATACGCCCGCGACGACGCGCGCGTCTGCACTTGGTCCCTTTTTTTGTAGAGGATTCTCGCGACGGCACACGCGCAAGGGCGTTCGACAGATTTCGACATGCGCGCGCGCGAAGCCCGTTTGGTAGCATTGTGTGAAAATCTTGAAAACCTATGGTTTTCTTAAGGTTTCGCAAGAGCTCGCGCGGAAGCTTTTTTAGCAAGTCAGTGTTGCGAAACCATGTTTTTTTGTATGTTTTTTTTTGGAACTCGATTGCGAAATCTTTCCGGCACCGAAGGTTTTTGAAGGATTTCGGCATGCGCGCGCGACGGCGCGCGCGTGTGCACTTCGTCCCGTTTTTTTTTTTTTTTTTTTTTTTTTTTGTTGCAAGGGATTCGTGAACAACTGTTATGTTAGAACAAAACATGTCACCGCATAGGTTTTTTTTTTTTTTTTTTTTTTTTTTTGGAAGGGAACCTCAAGGGGGGGAAACCGGTTTGGCTGGGATGATATGATTTCATATTTAGGATGGACGAGTGGTCAGAATCATATATGATTTACACACCCGAAAGGGGAATGGGTAAGTCCGGGGGGGGGGGGGGAGAGAGTCTATTCTCGTTTTAGAAAGGAGAATTGACTACCCTGCACCGCGCCTGACCACCTCCCATGCTCTTGCAAACATCCCACCCACCCACCCGCAACTTGTTTGGCAAAACTCAGGATGTGGGGGATGGCGGCGCCACCGATGACGACATCGATGGTAGCATCCTCGCTGCCGATGCTCTGCTGAACTCGAAGTCGTCGGCCATATTCGGGCGTGCGCGATGACAAGGTGACGTCGGCAACGTCTGCGACAGTGACGAAGGTGGCACCAGCGACGACAATGTTCAAGAGGGCGACGGCACGAACGATAAACGGCGCCAATGATTGCAGACGATGCTGATGTCCATCTGTCGATGAGGCAGGTGATCGCGGTGATGATGACAAGGTTGAAAACGAAGTCCGCGCGTGTGGAAGTTCAACAAATCCGTCAGACTGATCACGCGCGCGCGGCGGTGCGCGCATGTGGCCCGCGTGTTTTTTTTTTTTTTTTTTTTTTGCAAGGGATTCCTGCCTTCGGCGCATGACAGGAGTATCGCGGAAGCAACGCGCGGTGACGCGAAATCGCTGGATTTGGCAGAAGTCGAAGGACCCCAGTGGTTTTTGCCTGATTTTAGCATGAGCGCGCGGACAGGACATTTGCAACAATTGTGTTGCGAAGCCATTTTTTGTTGTTGAAATGCCGGCGCACGCATTGTGTTTGGTACGATTTTGACATGGGCGCGCGCGTGGTGACTTTGTGGTATTTTTTGTCTGGGATTCTTGAACGCTTCTGATTTTTGATCAACGAGTGCGCGCGCGAGTGCAAAGGATGGCGGCGGGGGGTGATGCTGGTTTGGCTGGGGTAGTATGAACTCACAGGTCGGGTGGGCGATGGGGCAGACCCACGTGTAAATTGCAATGCGAAAGGGCGGCCCGTTAACTCGGGGGTGGGGTAGAGTCTATTCGCATTCTACTTTAGAAAGTGGAATGAATTTCTGTTCGCAGTGAGTTGTCCACTCCACTGCTCTTGCAAACATCCCGCCCGCCCGCCCGCAACTTGGTTTGCAAAACCTTTTAAGGCCGCGACGGTGGGTACCGCGTGGCACTTGGCAACGACGCCGACGCCGACGGCGACAGCGACAACGACGACGACGACGCCGCCGACAACGACTGCGACGGCACCGACGACGTCTCCAGAGGCTTCGACGACGCCGACCGACGACGACGACGACGCCGACGACGACGACGGCGACGTCGACGCCGACGGCGACGACGATGACAACGACGACGACGACGCCGACGACGACGACGACGCCGCCGACGACGACGACGATGACGAAGACGACGACGACGACGTCGCCAACGAAGACGACGACGACGAGGGAGGAGGGGAGACGACGACGGCGGCAACGACGACAACGACGATGGAGGAGGGAGGACGGCGACGACGCGAACGCCGGAGAAGGAGGGAGGACGGCGACGCCGACGACGACGACGACGAGGGAGGAGGGAAAACGACGACGACGACGGGGACGGAATAGGAGGGACAACGACGAAACGCCGACGAAGACGACGAGGGAGGAAGGGCGACCACGGCGACAACGACGACGGAAACGAGGACGACGCCAAGACGACGACGACGACGAGGAAAGACAGAGGACGACGGCGACGACGACGACGAGAGAGGAGGGAGGACGGTGACGACGACGACGCAAGAGCGCGCGCGCACGCTTTCGTTGAAAAGCCGTGTTGCGAACCCCCGTGTTTTTGTATGTTTTTTTGGGGCGCTCGATTTTGAAATCTTTCCGACACCGAGGGTTTTTGAAGGATTCCGGCATGCGCGCGCGACGACGCGCGCGCACTTTTTTTTTGGTTGCAGAGGACTCTCGCGACGGCGCGCGCGCGAGGGCGCTCGACAGATTTCGAAATGCGCGCGCGAAGCCCGTTTGGTAGGATTTCTTGAAAATCTCGAACAACCTATGGTTCTCTTAAGCTTTCGCAAGAGCGCGCGCGTAATTTTTCGAGCAAATCAGTGTTGCGAAACCCTATGTATTTATGTTTTATTGGAACTCGATTTTGGAATCCTTTCGATATCGAAAAGGTTTTCGAAGGATTCCGTCATGCGCGCGCGACGGCGCGCGCGTGTGCATTTCGTCATATTTTGTGCAAGGGATTCGTGGCAACTTATGATTTTTGACGAACGAGTGTGCCCGCGTAGTATTCTTTGCAGAGGATGGCGGGGGGGGGGGGGGGGCGATGCCGGTTTTGACTGGGAATAATATGAAATTCACAAGTCTGATGGGCGATGGGGCAGAACCACATGTAAATTGCAATGCGAAAAAGGTGGCCCGTTAACTCCTTGGGGGGGGGGGGGGGGATAGAGTTTTTTTTTGGTAAAAAAAAGAAAGGGGAGTTGACTGCCCTGCGCCGCGCTTGACCACCTCCACTGCTCGCGCAAACATCCCACCCTCCCACCCGCAACTTGTTTGGCGAAGCTCATGATGCGGGGGGCGATGGCGCCGCCGATGACGACGTCGATGATCGCATCCTCACTGCCAATGCTCCAATGCTCGTCACTGTGAGTCGATGATGAAGGTGAGCATATCGACGATATTCGGACGTGCGCGATGATAGGATGACGTCGGCAACGTCTGCGACAATGACGAAGATGGCACCAGCGACAACGATGTTCAAGAGGGTGACGGCACGAACGATAACGGCGCCAATGATGGCAGACACGTGGGCGATGCTGATGTCCATGTGTCGATGAGGCAGGTGATCGCGGCGATGCTGACAAGGTTGAAAAAAGCAATCCGCGCGCGCGGAAGTTCAACAACTCCGTCAGACTGATCACGCGCGCGCGGCGGTGCGCGCACGTGGCCCGCGTTTTTTTTTTTTTTTTTTTTTTTTTTTTTTGCATTGTTTTGTTTGTTTTTTCTTTGCAAGGGCTTCGCGCCCCCGGCGCATGACAGGAGTGTCGCGGGTGCTCCGCGCGGTGACGTGGAATGGCTGGATTTGGCAAAATTCATAAGAACCATTTTTTCCCTCCTCCTCTCTTCTTCTTCCCTTTCTTATATCTAAAATATTTTAGCGTGGGCGCGCGAACAGGAAACTTACAACGTGCTTGAAACAAAAACAAGTTGTCATGGTGAAGCTCTTGCGAACGCGTAGTATTGGGTACGGTGCGCGTAGTAGTTTTTTGGTGCAGAGATTGGCGGGGGGGGGGTGGTGGTGGTGCCAGTTTGGCTGGGGTAGTGCGAATTCATTTTTTTGATGGACGATGGGGCAGTGTCATATTTGAATTGCAATGCCGCAAAAGGGGGGCCCGTTAACTCCGGGGGGGGGGGGGGGGTAGAATCTATTCTTTTTTTTTAGAGAGGAGAATCGATTCAAGATGTTTAAGCCATTCCGCCGATCCCCAGACGAAGTGAGGCCTTCTGGGCGTTGTGAAGCCTTGTCAGAGTTCCTGGGCGGTTGCCGGCTGTTTCTTGGACGTCGTCGCGCGCATGGGATGTCTTCAAGTTTCTGGGTGCGTCGGAGGAGTGGCCGCCGCGCAGTCGCTACCCTGCGCATGGGGTTCACTGGGGCGCCGAAAAATGTTGCGCGTCGCGCATGAAGCGGGATGCTCCATGAGCTTACATGTTAAAGAAGGAAGAACCGTATCAAATATATGACCGCGGCGGTGAGAGAAAGAACGGAGAGGAGGGGGATATTGAGGACAACGGGGCGGTTTGTAACGTTGTCCGGGCTCTGTTTGGGCCCCTTTCACCTTCGTGCAGCTGGGGGTGTCTTTGGAGATTCTCGTGAGCCTTTGGAGGTTTTTCATTTGAACATTCTTGAATCCTCCTGGCGTTTATGGGGGCATCAGCAGGGCCTGCTGGCGGCCCAGGAAGCAGCCTCTTGGAGCTTTGTCGAGGCTATCGGGGCCCTCTGGAGGCTTTGGGGGGCCTCTTGGGGCCAGTTGCGGGTTTCGGGGGCCATCTTCTGAGGGGGGGGCTCCCATGGCCTCTGCGGGTTCCCCCTCTTGGGCCTCTCTTGGGCGTCTCTTGGGGTTGCCCTCTTGGTTGCCCTCTTGGGCCATCTTGGGGCCCTCCTTGGCCGTCCCTGGGTCGTTTTGAGGGTCGCTTTGGCCAGCTTGGGCCAGTTTGGGGGGCGTCTTGGGCCGTCTTGAGCGTGCAAACGCCAGAGAGTCGAGAACGCCAACATCGTTGTTTGACGTTCTTGGGGCCCGCCGAGGGCCCCCAGAGGCCGAAAACGGTCCCAATCCCCCGTTTTTTTTTTTTTTTTTTTTTTTTTTTTTTTTTTGTTGCGACGCCCCGCGCGGGGATTTTTTCGGCCTCTCCAATCTGATTCGGCTTCGATGGCCCGATGCCGATCCGATTCCACTTCGGACTCCGCTTCGGCTTCCGATCTCTCCACGAAGGCCTTGCCAGCCTGCCGATTCCCGCCGACTCGGCTTCTTCCGACTGGGCCGCCGATCTCCGCCGAGCGGATCCGTTCCCAGCGCCGCTCCGACGCTTCGCTCCGAGGTCTTGGGCTCTGCTGCCTGCTGCCCGCGCCGCGACGCGGGGCGGCGGGCGGGGACCCCTGACCCCCGACGAGGAGGAGGCGGAGGAGGAGGCGGAGGCGGAGGCGGAGGCGGAGGAGGAGGAGGAGGAGGAGGAGGAGGAGGAGGAGGAGGAGGAGGAGGAGGAGGAGGAGGAGGAGGAGGAGGAGGAGGAGGAGGAGGAGGAGGAGGAGGAGGAGGAGGAGGAGGAGGAGGGGAGGAGGAGGAGGAGGAGAGGAGGAGGAGGAGGAGAGAGGAGTAGGAGGAGGAGAGGAGGAGGAGGAGGAGAACAGGAGGAGGAGGAGGAGGAGGGGGAGGAGGAGGAGGGGAGGAGGAGGAGGCGGAGGAGGAGGAGGAGGGGGGGATGAGGAGGAAGAGGAGGAGGAGGAGGAGGAGGAGGAGGGGGAGGAGGAGGAGGAAGAGAAGGAGGAGGAGAGGAGGAGGAGGAGGAAGAGGAGGAGGAGGAGGAGGAGGAGGAGGAGGAGGAAAAGGGGGGGATGGGAGCGGAGAAGAATGAGGGGGCGTCGACCCCCAGAGGCAGGGTTCATTTCGACCCCTCCGATTCGATTCGCTTCGACTTCGATGGCTTCCGATTCCCGCTCGATCGACTTCGGGTTCCGATGTGGATTCCGATTTCTTAACGGAGGCCAATCAGCTTGCCGATTTCTGCCGATTCGACTGCTCCCGACAGGGCTGCCGAGTTCCGCCGATCCGAACCATTTCGATCGCCGATCCGATTCATCGATTCGATTCTGGGCTCTCCTGCAGAGGTCTCGGCCCCTTCCTTGGGACCAGCCTCTCAAATCCGCGGCGTTTTTTTGACGGCCTCGAGGCCCGGCAGTGGCCCCGGGAGGCCGAAAGCTGCCAAAAACCTCCCGCCGCCACGCGACGCGACGCGGGGCGGCGGGCGGGGACCGGCAGCGCGGCGAAGGCTCAACGCGCGCGCGCGCGGCGGCCCGCGAGGCCCTGCGGGCGGCGTGCGGCGGCGCTCGGTGCCTCCAGCTGCGGCGCGAGCTGCAGCTCGCCGGGCCGTCGGGGACGCCGGCGTCGCAGCTGCCGGCGACCCCTCGCCTGCTCCCCTGCTGCTCCTGCTCCTGCTTCCCCCTGCTGCGATAGGTCGCACGTAACTTGATCTTATCCCGAGTCTTTGCTGCGTGGCCTTGGAGACATCAGCGGCCCCACTCCTCCTCTAACGCCTCTCCTCTCCTGCCCCTTCTCCTCCCTGCTCCTCCTCCCTCCCTCCTGCCTCCTCCCTCCTGCTCCTCCTCCTCCCTCCTCCTCCTCCTCCTCCTCCTCTCCTTTTCCTCCTCCTCATCCTCCTCCTCCTCCTCCTCCTCCCCCCTCCCCCTCCCCCTCCCCTCCCCTCCCCCCCTCCCCCCCCCCTCCCCCTCCCCCTCTCCCTCTCCCTCCTTTCCTCCTCCTCCTCTTCCCCCTCTCCCTCCTCCTTCTCCTCCTCCTCCTCCTCCTCCTCCTTATCATCATCCTGGTTCCTGGTTCCTGGTGGTTGGAAAGAACGTTGTTCGTAGCCTCCCCCCTCAGGGCCGGTCGGTCCTGTGGGGGGTTATCAAAGTAGAGCCGGGTGGCCCATGGAGCACCGCTTCAGAGGCTACCGGCTGGCACGTATGTTTACGTGTATGGGGGTAAAATAAAGAGACAGACAGACAGACATACAGACAGACAGACAGACGGACGGACAGACAGACAGACAGACAGACGGACCGACAGACAGACAGACAGAAGGGGAGGCGAGGAGAGGGGAGCCTTCGGGTCACCTGGCCTCGCGGGGCCAGTGCCCTGGGGGCGCCCTGGGGTCCCCCTCTGTTGAGGTGCCCTCGTTTTGCACAGGGAGGGGGGGGGGGGAAGGTGCTGCGGTCGGCTATGCACGATCAATCCAGAGGTGCATGGACAAGACCGCTCGACAGTTGGCAAGCGCGGACAGGCAAACAGGAGGAGCAGCATAGTGTGTGGGAGGAGGCGCGCCTGTAGATTGCTCCAGGTGCGGCAGCCCTATGTGGGCGGACGCTGTCGGGCAGGCAAACAGGAGGAGCAGTGTGGCGTGTGGGAGCAGGCGCGCCAGTGGTTGGCTGCAGGTGCGGCAGCCCTAAACAGGAGGAACCGTGTGGCGTATGGGAGCAGGCGCGCCAGTAGGTTGGCTGCGGTTGAGGTTAGGCGGTGGCGGTGCCTCGCCACTCTCGCCGGCGGGGAGGGCACAAAGGTCTCTCCTTCTGCTCACAGGACCCCCACAGGCCGCGAGACCCGCTTCAGATGCGGCTCGCCTGGCCCACGGGCGAGAGACGCCGCGCAGACGGGGACAGGCGCATCCCTCGAGTGGGCGATCCACGTCCGGGACGTGGTGCTGAAGGGCAGGTGCACGGCGCCCGGTGCCGAGGAGGACGGGCAAGGAGGAGGAGGGGGCGACGACGGGGCCGGGGGCCGACAGGAGGGGCGCCGAGGCGCGGGTGGACCGCGGCACAGGCGCGGCGCGGCCGCGACCGCGACGAGGAGGAACGTAGGAGAGGGAGAGGAGGAGGAGGAAGAAGGGGGTGGACGCCCACTGCAGAAGCCAGGATGCTGCCTTGCCCGCGCCTGCCCAAACGCGCCCCAGACGGGGCGCGTGGCACGCGCGCCCTCCGTCGGCAACTGTGCTAATGCCGTTTTGGCCCACTCGCTCAACAACAGAAAACACCCCGAACAGGTCGGTGTACAGGTGCACGCCTCCCAGTGCTGCAATTTCTGGGCAGCGTCGGACCTTCGGGTGAGGGCTTCTTCCGCCCTTTCGTCGGGCCTGCAGGGGGCCCCTCGTGGCAAAACGGCTGGGTCCGCCTTGCAGCTCTGGCCAGGGCGCCCCCCCAGAACAGGTCCGGGGGTGGGCTTCCGGGAGCCTTGAGACGGGGGTCGACGCAAGCGGGGGTCAGCCAGAGCGCCCGATCTTGCAGGATCCTGCAGGGCCAGGGTCGCACTGACCCGGGTTTGGGTGCAGGATCCTACAGGATCTTGCGTTGACCCGGGCTTGGGTGCAGGCTCTTGCAGGGTTTTGCAGGATTCTGCAAGGCCTGACTGACCCGGGTCTGGATTGACCCAGGTCAGAAGATCCCCGAGACCTTTGACCCCCCAGGCCGAGACCTTCCCGCGTCGTGAATTCACGCGCGGCGGGAGGTTTCTGGCAGTTCTCGGCCTCCGGAGGCCCTTGCCCGGCCTCGGGGCCGTCGAAAAGACGCCCCGGGATGAGAAACCGGTCCCGGGAAGGGGTCCAGACCTGTGGGGCGCCTTCAGGGGCACGACGTCGGGCGTCTGGGTTGCCGTGTCTGGGTTGCCAGCGCGCACCCCGAGCGTTCAGCGCTTCGATTTTTTTGATAGGCCTCTCGACCGCGTCCCCAGGGCCAGTCTTGGGTCCCGAAGTAGTTTGTGACGGTCCCGAGGCCCGAAACCAGACTCTATAGAGGCCTCGCATGGCGGCAAAAACCGGCCGCCTCCATTTTCGAGGCGCTGGATGTTTGGGTTGGCGGCGCGCTTTGCCGTCGACACCGACGGCGCAGGTCGACTCGAAGCTCCCTGGCGACCCTCGCGAGGAGAGGGGTTCAGATCCCAACCGGTCGGTTCAGATCCCAACCAGACTCGGCAACACCCCAACATACTTATACTATATGTGCGTCGCCCCCCCAGGGGCGACGCGCGCACCGAGGAATCTTATAGTATATGCGTCGTGGCGGGCGCTTTCTGGCCACACCGCTCGGGAAACGATATACTACAAGATGGGTATACTATATGTTCGGGTCGGACGCGCGCCTCCAAGGAGGACATATAGTACTAGTATGTCTCTGTGTGTCCCAAGACGGTTCAGATCCCGATCGGTCATAAAACCAGCGCGGTTGAGATCCCAACCGCGCTTCCTCGAGCTGCCCAGCGCTTCACAGGCGCGTGGCAAGCGCTCCCTATAGGCGCTGCTCCAGCAGCGCTCCACGGACGCTCCATAGGCGCATTCTTCTAGAAGCGCCTCCCCGGCTTCGTGAAAGATTCCCGTGGGTTCCCGTTCGGCTTCCTGAGGGATTCTGGAGGATTCCTCAAGGATCCCCAGAGGATTCCAGAGAACTTCTGAGGGATCTGTGGAGGGTACTTGGAGATTCTGGAGGATTCCTAAAAAGGATCCTGGAGGATTCTTGAGGGATTCCTGAGAATCCCTGGGGGATTCCTGCCGATTTTGTAGTATTTCTCAAGGATGCATGAGGAATGTCTGAGGATTCTTGAGGATTCTCCAGGGTTCCTGAGAGGTTCTTGAGGATTCCTGCGGATTCTTCAGGATTTCTCACGAGTTCTGAGGAATGTGCTTCACGCGTTGCTGCGCAGCTACTTTTGCGGCCTGATGCATGGACGGGTGGTCTTCCCACAGTATTCTTTAAGATGCCATGTGTTCCTTTGTCTAGAATCCAACTGCAGATGCGCCGGCCCCAGCCCCCCCGCAAAGTCTTTGATTAAATCGGAAATCCGCCGATCATAGCCTCCAACTGAATTCTTTTATACTTTATGTGTTTTCCGACAGAAGCTAATGAATAGGACATGCGCCGATCCCAGCTTCCAGCAGGAGTCTTTCATATTCTATTGTGAAGGCCTTGCGACCGGTGCCGCCGACCCTGACTGTGAGACCTACCCCCGGACCCATGCTGGCGCCCCCCCCCTCCAGGGACCCGCAGGGATTCTCTGACCTGGGACTGGAGGGTTTCTCCGAAGGGCTTAGGCGACCCGTCCTCCTCTCTCTTCCTCCTCCTCCTCCTCCTCCTCCTCCTCCTCGCCCTCCTCGCCCTCCCCTCCTCGGGTCGCCTGCGGCCCCGGGGGAAACCGTCCACCTGGGACCACCCCCACACCACAGGCGGGACCTCCCCTAGGGCCCCCGCTGGCGATCCCCCACAGAAGGGGGTGCCTCCCCTTGATCCCCCGTGTCCACAGGGGGGGACCCCCCCCAGGAGGCGGTAATCCGACGCAGGCCCTCCCCCAGACCCCTCCCCATACCCCCCTCCCTTTCCCCTGCCTCAGGGATCATGGCGCCAGCATCGCAGAGCGGATGTCGTTCGGAAAACGATAGGATGGGCCCGGAGTGTCCTGGTGAATGTCGTTCCGGATTTCGAAGTAAATGTCGTGCGGATTTTTTCTGGCCAGGACTGAAGACTAGAAAGAACAACGTGACATTCACTTCGTTTTTCACTTGCCGTTTCAGGGTTATGCGTTGACAGAAATCTACGCAGAAATCCGCCGCAGCACGTCTGCAATGTCGGTGCAGTGACAAGGAGGGGAAAAAGGGGGGAGAGAGTCGACATGACTACGGCGTTTTTTTTCTCGGTTCGTTTCTTTGCACTTGGGCGACGACGACGACGACGACGACGACGGCGTCTCACACACGCCGAAGGGTCGGTGTGCCTCGCGCGTTGCTGCGCAGCCGCCTTCGCGGCCTGATGCATGGACGGGCGGTCTGCCCACATAATTCTTAAATGCATCATTTGTTCCTTAGTAGTAATTCAAATGCAAATGCGCTGGCCCCAGCCCTCCGCAAAATTCTTTCACGTGTTGTTTTTCCAATTCGTATGCATAGGAAAGGCGCCGATTACAGCCTCCAGCTGAATTCTTGAATCGTCTATTTGTTTTCAAAAAGAATCAACTGAAGAGGACATGCGCCGATCCTGGCCTCCAGCATAATGCTTTCATAGTGTATTTATTTCCCATTCGGACTTCAAACAAGAAATGTGCCGGCGTAAACCTCACGCAGGATTCTCACATGCTCAGCTCAATCGAGAACCCAATAGGAGACGCGCCGATCCCAGCCTCCAGCAGAATTCTTTCATATCTCATTTGTCTTCCAACGGGAACTCAATAGGAAACGCGTCGAACGCAGCCACCCGCAGGGTACTTTAATGTTTTCTATTTGTTTTGCAATCGGAATTCAAGAAGAAACGCGCCGATCGCAGGCTCCAGCAGAATTCTTGTACATTCTATGTGATAATCACTAGGATGCCAGTAAATAGTGCATGCGCCGATCCCAGCCTCCAACGTAATTCTTCCATGTTTGATTCGTTTTCCATTCGGATTTCAACAAGAAATGCTGCGATCCCAGCCTCCCGCCGGATTCTCAAATGTGAATTCGTTCTTCACTAGAGAATCCGATAGGACATGCGCTGGTCTCAGCCCCAAGCAGAATTATCTAATTTTTTATTTGCATGCGAATCGGGATTCCACATGGGATGTATCGACTCCAGCCTCCAGCAAAATTCTTGCATACCAGATTTGGTTTTCAATCGGATTTCATCAGAAATGCGCCGGTCCCCGCCTCCCGCTACTATTTTCTATTTGTGTTTAATATGAATCCAATCGGAACTGGGAAGATCCCAACCTCCCACCTAATAATTCAGTCTTTCGTTTGTGTGTTCAGTCGGAACTCAATAAGTAATGCGCTGGCACCAGCCTCCCGCAGAAGGTTTTCATGTCTTATGAGGTTTCAATCGGAATTCACATGGACATGCGGCGATTCAAGCCTTCCAAAGGATTTTTCAGGTAAGTTTGACTTCAATAGGAAATGCGCCGATCCTTGCTTCAGATAGTTTACAAATGCGCTCCATAAGGCCTCCTCGCGTCGTGAGAAACGTCACGACGGATGATCATAGACAGTTTTCGGTTTCTGGAGGGCCCTTACCGGGCCCCAGGACCTGTCAAACGACAACTCAGCATGAACATCTTGTGCCTTGGAAGGGGTCCAGACTGCTGCGTAGCCACGTTTGAAAAAGCACGACGTCGGATATCTGGGTGGTTAGCTACCTCCTGGCCCACCCAGGCCTGGGCAGAGTATCGTATTTTGCATCCGTGCAGTGGCTCGCAGCCCACTGCGCTGCTCTCCCACTTCTTGGATGCCTTTGGCCGGTAGCTGTTCCCACGGGCGCGTTTTTTTGCTCGGTTCGACTGCACGTAAGAGTGACCCTTCGCCTGAGTGACCTTTGGTGCGCGCCCACCAGGGCCCCCCGATCGCCGCGTGCGGTTCGCTTTCAGCGTCTTGCGCGCTTGCATGTGGCCGCCTCGCGCCCCCCCCCCCCCCCAGAAGCCGCGCACCAAGGGTCATGCTTGCCCAGGGGCCACCTCTTGCGTGCAGCCGAGTGGTTCGGTGGCGGATCGTGCGGCACCCTCTGGCACACCTGGCCGTGCCGTGCCGAGGGATCGCCCCGCGTGCCGTGCCGTGGCGGGGTCGCGCTGAGCAGCCTGCCCGTGGGGGTCGGGTCTCGTCTTGCCCGTTGCTGCTCGCCCCGCGCGCTTGCTGGCAGGGGAGGAGAGGGAGGAGCAGGTGAGGGATGCATGGCTCGATGGGTGGATCGACGGACGTACGGGTGGACGCAGGAGGATGATAGCGAGGATGATGCCTGGTGCTGATGATGCTGCTGCTGATGCTGCTGATGATGCTGATGCTGTTATTGATGATGACGACCGGTGGCCGAGGACTGACGAACGAGGACATGCGACCTGCGACCGAAGACCGACGACGATGACGATGACGACGACGATGATGCTGATGATGATGATGATAATAATGATGTTGCTGCTGATGATGATGCTGCTGATGATGATTATGATGATTTTGATGGTGCTGTTGCTGCTGCTGATGATGATTATGATGCTGTTGCTGATGATGATGGTGGTGATGATGGTGGTGACGATGAGGATGATGATGGTGATGGTGATGATGCTGCTGCTGTTGCTGATATGATGATGCTGCTGCAGATTCTGACGGTGATGATGATGATGCTGATTACGATTATGATGATGCTGATGCTGATGCTGATGCTGATGATGATGATGATGATGATGATGATGATGATGATGATGATGATGATGATGGTTATTGTGATAAGGATGATGGTGATGGTGAGGGTGATGGTGATTGCCATGGTGACGGAGGAGGACGAGGAAGTGGAGGAGGACGAGGAGGAGGAGGAGGAGAAGGATGATGATGATGATGATGATGATGATGATGATGATGATGATGAAAATGATGATGATGATGATGATGATGATGATGATGATGATGATGATGATGATGATGATGATGATGATGATGATGATGATGATGATGATGATGAAGATCTGCTGCTGCTGCTGCTGAGGAGGAGGAGGAGGAGGAGGAGGAGGAGCGTGTCGGGTGAGGAGAGGAGGAGGTGGAGGGCGGGGGAGCTCTCTGTCTCGGCCGCTTGCTTCTCTGCTGTCGCCCCATTGCCACTACTGCTGCGAGAATGCTGCGCAGCCCTCGGCCGAGCAGACAGGGGTGGAGTGTGTGTGTGTGTATGTGTGTGTGTGTGTGTGTGTGTGTGGAGGGAAGGGGGGAACTCGCGTGGTGAGGAGCAGGGGGATGAACACAAGGGGAAGGAAGAATGGGGAGAAAACGGAAGAGGGAAGGAAGAGGGGGGAGGAGGAGGGGGATGAACAGAGAGGCGGAGGAGGCGGAGGAGGTGGAAGAGGGGGGAAGAGGACGGGGAGGAGCGGAGGCGGATCCCCCCCCGCCGCGAGGTGATCTTCCAGGGGCGCGAGGTCCAGACGGAGCCTGGGAAGCTCGCGTTCCCGAGCCACCTCCTCCCTGCCTGCTCCATCCTTTATCCTGCCCCCTCCTCCTCTCTCCTCCCTCCTCCCTCCACCTCCTCCTCCTCCTCCTCCTCCTCCTCTTCTTCCTCCTCCTCCTCCTCCTCCTCCTCCTCCTCCCTCCTCCTCCTCCTCCTCCTTTTCCCTCCTCCTCCTCCTCCCTCCTTCTGTTTCCCCTCCTCCTCCTCCTCCTCCTCCTCCTTCTCCTCCTCCTCCTCCTCCTCCTCCTCCTCCTTCTCCTTCTCCTTCTCCTCCGACTCTCGGCGGACTTTGGACTCTGATGCCCCCAGCTCCCCCCTCCCGTGGCAGGGCTAGGTGATCTGAGCTACAGTCAACCCGTGAAAATAAAGACGCACGATGAGGATGCAAGGGCCCTGGAAGGCCATGGCGACACTCTGCGGGCGGGGCGCGGCCAGCGAAAGCGGCCAAGGATGGGCCGAAAGGGAAGAATGCAAGGGGAGCTTTGGAAAGTCGCTCATCCTTACCGAGCGGGTTGACTGTACTCGGGGTCCGCGACCTCCCTCCACCCCGCTCCGACCCGTATCCCCGCCCGCCGTTTCTTTGTTCACGGCGTGGTACGCCCACCGGACTCGACGCCTTCCCGAAGCCCAGCTCTCCATGCTGGGTCTCTTCCTGAAGGTCCCGTGGCCCGGCAGGGGCCCCTCGGAGACCGAGGGTGGCTCAAGGCTTCCCGCCGTTTTTTTTGTTAGTTGTCTTTTCTTTTTTGTTGTTGCTTCACGACGCGAGGGGGTCTGGGACATCTCCTCCTTCCTCCTCTCGGGGGCGTCGCGGAGCGTGTGAGGACTAAGGGAGTGTGTGTGTGTTTCTGTGTTTGTGTGTGTGTGTGTGTGTGTGTGTGTGTGCGTGCGTGCGTGCGTGCGTGCGTGCGTGCGTGCGTGTGTGTGTGTGTGTGTGTGCGCGTGTGTGTGTGTGTGTGTGTGTGTGTGTGTGTGTGTGTGTGTGTGCGCGTGTGCCTGTGAGCCTGGCCGCCGCCGCACAACTCTCTTGTTGCTCCCGCTATCTTGGCTCCGCCGCGTTGCCGTGCGCGTGGCCGCGACGCCAAACAAGTGTCTGCGTGTGCGTGTGCGTGTGTGTGCGCGTGTGTGTGTGTGTGTGTGTGTCGGGCACACATCGTGATGACACGACTACCGCAATCTGCTTCGGCAAGCTGGCTGGTGGTTTCGCCCTCCACCCACTCCTGCTTTGCCGCTTGGTCTCCCGCTTCACTCAGTTGGCGCCACACTGCAGTTGTCACGCCAGTTTTTCTGGAGACGCCGCGCCTAAGTGCTGAGGCCGGCCTCCATACCTTCACTGCACGCTGCCTCTTCTGCCCTTGCTGCCAGCCCGCATGGTGGCTCGGCTTTCCTCTTGCCATTGCATGGCCGTCTCCGGCACCTTCCGCGTTCATGCGCGCCTCGGCGTTTTTTATTTGTACCTAAGCGAGGGCCGGCTCAGCGCTTCGCGACGGTGCTGTCACCTCGCCCGCTGGAGGAACAGCGTGCGTGTGTGCGTTTTTTGTTTTGTTTTTGTTCTTTCTCGTTGCGCAGCTCTTTTTTTTGCGCGCGACTGCCACGTCCAGTCCATTTACCTGCTACGCCAGGTGGAATTCGCCTGATTGTGTCCCGGCTCAGCGTGTCGCGACGGGGCCGCCACCTCGCCGTTGGAGGAAAAGGTGTAGTATGTCTGTGTGTGAGAGTGTTTTTTTTTGTTTTTGTTTCTGTGTGTGTGTTTCTGTGTTTGTGTGTGTGTGTGTGCGTGCATATTTCGCTACCGTGGCCAGGGCCATGAAAGATCCCAGATTGCATGCTCCCCTCGGGTTCTTCGCAGCGTGTCCCCCGGCTCCCTTTCCCATCCGCGCGCTTGCCTCGGGCCGTGGTGCG
>CAUYUJ010022104.1:77500-100000 GCA_963575745.1 Prorocentrum cordatum
TGATGGTGATTGTGATGGTGATGGTGATGGTGATGGTGATGATGATGCTGATGATAGTGATGCTCATGGTCATGGTTAGAGTCATGAGGGTTTATGAGGAGGATGAGGAGCAGCAGTAGCAGGAGGAGGAGAGCAGGCGGAGCAGGAGCAGCAGCAGTTTCTCCCGAGGCGCAATCTGAAGCGCCGTTGGGCCTCGCTCATGGCTGCCCAGGGCCCGGAGCCGGAGCTCGCCTGGGAGTAGCTCGCTCGCGCTCGCGCGTCCCCATGCTCCCGCCCGCGCGCGCGTCCGTGCGCGTTCCTCCTCCTCTTCCCCTTCTTCCTCCTCGAGTCTCGATTCTCCTCCTCTTCCTCCTCGATCCTGGAGCCTGGATCCTCCCTCTTGCAGCAGCATCGGCTGTCCGCAGTCCACCCAGGCGCGCGCGCGCTGGTCCCCGCGCGCGGGGCCCGGCCGACGCCGTAGTTGATGTAGAAGTCCCGTGTGGCTCCTTTGCGCTGGGAGTCCAACAAGTGCACGCAGTATTTGGTACCGCTCGGAATAGTGGGCTGGTCATGGAGCTTGACTTCGTTGGCTAGGTCCAGCTCGTCGTAGCTGTAGTTCACGTGATATATCTTCATGTTCGTGTATTGGTCTGGTTAGATATCGTACTGTTGCAGGGTTAGTGTGGCAGCGATCGTCTTCTTGAGCCCTCCGATAGTAGCTTGGCCTGCGTCGATCTCGAGCGTGACGTAGTCCTCATTCTCTGCGTCCCATGGCATATAGTAATTGAACCTCACTGCGGAGTCGTATGGCGAACTCTCCGCCAGGATGCCGTTTTTCGTACCATGCCACTCGCCATTTTGCAGGGGCAGTGGTGGTTCTCGCTCGTAGAGTGGTTCTTCAAGGCGGTCGACAATAGTATCCTCGGAGGTTCCTTCCGAACATTTGGTCTTGTATGCATTGATGTGCTCGTTGTGCAGGTCCTTGAAGTGGTGGCGTAAAGCCGTCTTGATGTATCGGATCTTGAAATACTGCCTGTCGTCTTCTCCGTGGGCAGCCTTTGTTGCCGGCTGTATCCACTTGTTCTGGTACGGGAAGTCGCGGAGCCAGATGCTTGCTTCAGCTAGTAGGTACTCACCTGGAGTATCGTCGATGCGTTGGTAGTTCACACCGGCCATGCTGTTATGCATTGGTATGTACGTGGCAGTTTTGAGCCGACATCTTGTAGGGGGCCAGTAGCGCTCGCACTTATGAATTTATTTTCGGTATTTGCTGACCTGATAAAGCGGTATACGTAGGCTGGTAGGTGGGTATCAGTGCTGTAGCAATGAAAGCATGCAGCGGTTGTCCCGTGGTATCCAGTACACGTACAGTTAGTGCACGTATTGCCTCATGCTGCCTTGGTAGTGATGGATGGAGAGGGGAGGGGGTGATGATGAGGAAGTACATGCTCTAGTAGACTAGGAGATGTAGTACCAACCCTCGCTGTAGTACAGCGGCCTTACCTAGGTCGCCCGCTGGCGCTTTCCCAGGTGGATGACGTTGTCGTTGTCCCCGTCGTTCTTGGCGTTGCCGATGGCCGAGCCTCCGTTGTTATACTCCTTGTCCTGGTCGTCGCCCTCGTTGAAAGGGTAGTACATAACGTTGGCGTACTTGACGTCCTTGCCCTCGAATGAATGGGAGCACTAGTCCTTGACGTAGATGGCGTGGTCCTGAATGTTATGATCTATGAAACGCACGAGCTTGAAGTTGTCGTCGTTGTAGTCGTCCGTCCACGTGTACTCCTCGCGATGTACTTGCCGAAATGGATGCGGATGTAGTAGTGGGTCTCGTACACCTCTTTGGTCTTGTACGGCGTAGGCGTGTAGTGCAGGTTGGCCGTGGTAGGTACCATGCCAGGCTGCGCGCAGTAGCCGCGCACAACAACCTGGTCCTTGAAGAGCTGGGCCTGCACGTGGTCCTTGAGTAGGCTCACGTGCATTTTGTCCGTGGTGGGTATCTCGATGTACTCGCCCCCCCCAGTGGGCTCGTAGTATAACCCGACGTTGGCCACCTTCGGGTAGTTCTCCACGGTCATGTAGATGTACCAGTTTTGCGGGACGAAGAAGCTGGGGTTGAGTGGTGCCAACTCATTCGCCTCGTCATGTACTGAATCTGCCCGACGGTTTATGGTGTCGGTATGCGCAATGTAGTCACTCTAGTCCTTGTAGAACTTGAGCAGATTATGCTGGTACCTCTTGACGAAGTGTTTGACGGAATTGTTGATGTCGGCGATCTTGAAGTAGATCAGGTCTTTGTTGTTGTAGCGGTCGTACTGCTGGGAGTGTATTTTGACGAGAACTTGGAGTCACTTGCTGTCGTTGTCCTTCGGCGTGGTTTCCGTCAGCATCTGGATCGTAGCGTCCGCGTCGTAGATGCCAACCTCCATCTACAGGGTAGCGCCTTTGGTGCTGTTGTTCACCTCCGCGGTGTAGTACTTCATGGTCACTGCCATGAGGTCTGCGCGTGTTACCTGAAACGTAGTAGTACTTTTAGCCAGATCTGGAGCCTGCTGGGCCAGAATAGCGGCAGCCTGGATCCTTCCTCCTCCTCCTCCTCTTTCTCCTCCTCCTCTTTTTCCTCCTTCTCCTCCTCTTCTTCCTCCTCCTCCTCCTCCTCCTCCTCCTCCTCCACCTTCTTCTCGATCCTCGATTCACGACTGCTCCTCGTGCTCCTCCGTATGGAGTTGCTCGGACTTTTCGCAATATTTCTGTAGCATTTGAGCTGCTGCTTCTCCTCGATCCTCGATCCTCGACCCTCGAGTGAGGGGCCGATTTCCAAGACATCCAGCTTTTGTAGATTCGAGGTCGAGAATCGTCGAGGTTTTCGAAGCCTTTCTGGGCTTCTGGGGGCCTCCTCGTCGCCGCGACCATATTTCCTTTGAGGTTATGCCCAGAACGCGCCCTGGGATGGGCCCGGGGGTCGCATGACATCTGGCACCATGACGTGCTCGCGTTGCGAACAAAATCTTGGCGGGAGGCGTTCTGTCATTGTCGGCCTGTAGGGGCCGTTGCTGGGCCCTGGGGCCGTCAAACCATGACGGGGGATGAGAAGCCGGCCCCCGGGACGAGGTCCAGACCTTTGGGGAGCTGCGCTGCGAAAGCGACGTTGGATGCCTCGGCAGGGGCGTGTCGGTGCCATAGCCAGGGCCGCGAAATCACGCAGATCTCGTGGCCCTCCTCTTCTTAAGTCGGGCCTGTCCCTCTACAGGAGGAGTATAAAAAAATGATCAAATATAGTATGGGGACCATTTTTTGAGCATCTTTTGGCTATTCTGGGGTATTTTTTGATTATTTTTGAAGATTCTTCCTCCACAATCCCCCTGTAGGAGGACAGGCCCGACTTAAAATCCTCTCCTCTCGATGCGCCCCCCCGGCCCCCCCCCTGCCTCGGGCCGCGCACTTGCGCCTCGGGTTCCGCGGCGTGCGGCCCCCCCCCCCCCCTCCCCAGGCATCCGGCGTCGTGCTTTCTTCTCGGCGTGGGTCCCCAGAGGTCTGGGAGACCCCATCCCTCCGAGCATCGCAGGTCCAGAGGTTGGCATCAACACCAATATCGGCGGCGTGCCTCCGCCGAGGGAAGAAGATCCCGATCTCGGTGATGGTGGTAATGTTCTGGCTTCCAGGGTGACCGAGCTATTATCACCAGCACCGAAATCTAGGATCATCCTCCCCCTGTGGAGGCAATCCCCTGTGTTGGTCTTGGTGCCCATTTCCAGGCCTCCAAGAGTAGGGGGTCGACTACAGAATTGACCCAGCCCACACTTGAAGCTCTCGCCGAGCCCTCGTAAAATACGTCACATGCTCGTCGATCTGCGGGCATTCCCGACCCTCCTGCGTCGGGCACTCGTTTTCAATAGAGCACTGCGCGCGCGTCTCCTTCCCGCCCTCCCTCTTCTCTCTTCCCTGCTGCCTCTTATCTCGTTTCTTTCGTGCCAGCGAGCTTGCCGCCTACCTGGTCATCTCTGTGGGGCTGCGATCTGCGAAGCTGTCGCCACTTTCGAGGGCAGCTGGGGGGTCCAGCGGAGTGACGTCTTACCCAGACCAATGAGACCTCGCCATCACTGGGGGGATTGCGATCTGCGAACTTGTCGCCACTTTCGAGGGCTACTGGGGGGTCCAGCGGAGTGACGTCTTACGCGGATCACCAGGAGACCTCGCCATCTCTGGGGGGCTGCGATCTGCGAAAACATCGCCACTTTCGAGGGCTGCTGGGGGGTGCAGCGGGGTAACGTCTGACGCGGACCACCAGGAGACCTCGCCATCCCTGGGGGGCTGCGAGCCGCGAAACTGTCGCCTCTTTCGAGGGCTGCTGGGGGGTTCCAGCGGAGTGACGTCTTGCCCAGACTCCAGTGAGACCTCGCCATCCCTTGGGGGCTGCGAGTCGCGAAATTGTTGCCTCTTTCGAGGGCTGCTGGGGGGCGCAGCGTAGTGACGTCTTACGCGGATCACCAGGAGACCTCGCCATCTCTGGGGGGCTGCGAGTCGCGAAATTGTTGCCACTTTCGAGGGCTGCTCGGGGGTGCAGAGGAGTGACCTCCTGCGCGGATCACCCGAAAACCTCGCCATCCCTGGGGGGCTGCGATCTGCGAAACTGTAGTCATTTTCGAAGGCTGCTGGGGGGTGCAGCGGAGTGACGTCTTACGCGGACCACCAGGAGACCTCGCCATCCCTGGGGGGCTGCGATCGAAGCTGTCGCCACTTTCGAGGGCAGCTGGGGGGTCCAGCGGAGTGACGTCTTACGCGGACCACCAGGAGACCTTGCCATCCCTGGGGGGCTGCGATCTGCGAAATTGTCGCCACTTTCGAGGGCTACTGGGGGGTGCAGTGAAGTGACGTCCTACGCGGATCACAAGGAAACCTCGCCATTCTTGGGGGGCTGCGAGTTGCGAAATTGTTGCCACTTTCGAGGGCTACTGGGGGTGCAGTGAAGTGACGTCCTACGCGGATCACAAGGAAACCTCGCCATTCTTGGGGGGCTGCGAGTTGCGAAATTGTTGCCACTTTCGAGGGCTGCTGGGGGGTGCAGAGGAGTGACCTCCTGCGCGGATAACCAGGAGACCCCGCCATCCTTGCGATCTGCGAAATTGTCGCCACTTTCGAGGGCTGCTGGGGGTGCAGCGTAGTGTTAAATCGGGCCTGTCCCTCTGAAGGGGGAATATTCAAAATAGTCACAAAAGAGTCAGGGGTCTATTTTTTGAGTATCTTTTGCATATATTGAATATTTTTTTGTATTCTGTTCGTCCAAAATCCCCCTGTAGGGAGACAGGCCCGACTTAAGCGTAGTGACGTCCTACGCGGATCATCCCGAGACCTCGCCATCCCTGGGGGGCTCCGAGCCGCGAAATTGTCGCCTCTTTCGAGGGCTGCTGGGGGGTTCCAGCGGAGTGACGTCTTACGCGGACCACCAGGAGACCCCGCCATCCCTTGGGGGCTGCGAGTCGCGAAATTGTTGCCTCTTTCGAGGGCTGCTGGGGGGTGCAGCGGAGTGACGTCTTACGCGGATCACCAGGAGACCTCGCCATCCCTGGGGGGCTGCGAGCCGCGAAACTGTCGCCTCTTTCGAGGGCTGCGAGGGGGTCGAGCGGAGTGACGTCCTACGCGGACCACCAGGAGACCTCGCCATCCCTGGGGGGCTGCGAGCCGCGAAACTGTCGCCACTTTCGAGGGCTGCTGACGTCAGACGCGTACCACCAGGAGACCTCGCCGTTCCTGGGGTCCAGCGGAGTGACGCCTTTTTGATGTTACCTGGGGTGTTGTTTCGAGTTCCGGGGTCGTCAGGAAGGAAGCAGAGACGCTGGCAGGCGAGCTGGGCCTCGTTCGCCTCTTGCACTAGCTACGAGCAGGGCTAAGCATTTTCGCGAACGCCCCGGCGACATGGCGCAGGCAGCGCCGCATCCTTAGCGTACTACCGACAAGAGCAGCACTCTTCGGTCTCCTCCTGTTACTTTCGCCGTCGTCCTCTGCTCCCTGCCACCTTCCCTCTGCTGCTGCCGCGCTGGCGGTTCGGCCCCCCACGCGTCCTTCTCCTGCGCTTCGTTCCCTCCCCCATGTCCTCCTCAAGCCTGGGCCCTCGTTCCTCGTCCTTCTGTTGTTGTCCTGTGAAGCGTGCCACGTAAGCGCAGCCCATGTAGCGTGCGCAACATATCACGGCGCCTGCACCGTCATTGTCCGGGCAAGTTTGGGCCAATTCTTCCTGCCACTTGATGCAAATGGGTTGGGTACGTCACAGGGTATTTCAACATGTTTTTTGGGGGGGTCGATTCGACGAGCATGTCAAGCTTGGGGTGCATCAGATCTCTGGTCGATCTCCTGCTCGATGCCTGGGGGCCCGCAGGCCGCCCCGAGCCATTCCTTGACGCCCCCCCCTCCCTGGGGCCGGGCAGGGGCCCGGGGAGGCCGCGCAGACTGCCGCCGCGGCCTGGCGCGAGGCCGCCAGGGCCCCCGGGGGTCGGAGGGTCGCTCCCCGGACTTGTTTTCCGGGGAGCGTCCTGGCCAGAGCGTGAGGGCTCAGAGGGGCACCGCCCGCCAAACCACCCCCCAACCCGACTCCATTCCCAGCGGGGGGCGGTCGGGGAACGTGGACACAAGACACATGTGAAGCCCGTGCCCCCCCCCCCCCCCCAGCCCGAAGTTCGGGTCTTCGGGTTGGGTTGGGGTGGTTTGGCAGGCAGCCAAAGAGGCGATTATCGGGTTGTGAGGATGGGGCTGGGAGAAACAATCAGATCCCCCGAGTTGTCCAGTCAGCTGGTAGGGCTTATCGCACCGTCGTGCCCTGTATCTTCCCAGCCCCTTCCTTCCAGCAATATAACCGTCTTCCTCAAAGGCTGATCCAGCCGTGGCGACCCCTTCGAGGCCCAACCAGGGGACAGAAGTCGAAGCTCCACCCTCGAACCTCGAGCCTCGAACCTCGTGGTCGTCCTGGCCCCCCCTCTCCCGCGCGCCCGACGGGCGTGATGTCGGGCGTTCCAGGGTCCAGGAGCGAGCATCGTTTCACCTATCCCCCCCCCACCGGGCCATGGTATCTCAGGCCCACCATCCCCCCCCTCCCAGCTGGGGACGGGCCCTCCGCAACCCGAAGGGAGCGGCCTGTGCCCCTGTCTGGGGCGCCGAGTCGGCCAGTGGGGCATGCCGGTGGGGATGGGGATCGGTGCAACGATGCTCGCGGAGGCCCCCGCGCGAGGCGCCAGAAAAGATGCGCGGCCGCCGGCCCTGCTCTCCGCCCGCCGCCCGCGCCCTTGGTCATCAGTCGGGCCTGTACTCGAAAATAGTCAAAGAAATAGTCGGGGGACGTTTTTTTTTTTTTTTTTTTTTTTTTTTTTTTTTTTTTTTTTTTTTTTTTTTTTTTTTTTTTTTTTTTTTTTTTTTTTTTTTTTTTTTGTTTTTTTGACAAATGTTTAACATTGTTTGGTGCATGTGTTACAGTTACTGTTATTGTTATTATTATTATTATCATTGCTATTCTCATCATTATTATTATTACTACTATTATTAGTACGACGATTATTATTATTATTATTATTATTATTATTATGATTATGATTATTATTATTATTATTATTATGATTACTATTATTATATTCACTATTAATATTGTTATTCTTGTTATTACTCTTCTTCTTCTTCTTCTTCTTATTCTTATTATTACAATTATAATAACAATATTCATATATATATATATATCGTCCAAGATCCGCCTGCTGGGGGGCATGCCCGACCTGGCCTTGGTCGGTCCTCCCGTTCTGGCCCCGGGCGCCCGGCGCGCGGGGGCTCCTCGGGACCTCTCGAGGCCTTCCTCCCCCCCGAGGCTCCCGGACCCCCCTCGCGTCGTGCAGAACTCCCGGCGGGAGGTTTTTGCTTGGCATCGCTCGGGCGTGTGCATTTTTTCTCGGCGAGAACCATCGAGGACCATCCTGGACCATCGAGCAACAACAAAAACACGCACGAAGTCGAAAAACTGCAGGGGAAATGGGCGTCCGAGCGACGGCAAGTTTGACCATTTTCGTCGTCTGGGGGGCCGCGAGGCCGTCGAAAAACGATTCGGGATGAGACGCCAGTCTGGTCGAGACCTCTCGGGGGGTCGACGTTATGATAACAGTCAGGAAGTCGGGGGTCGAGAGGCCCCTCGTGGGCCCTTCGTGGTCGTCGATAGGGCGCCCGCGCCCTTGGCGGGCGCCGCAGATGCCCGTGGCCCAGCATTCGGGAGGTGGCGAACGACTTCGACTCCGCATTCCAGCCTTACAGCACGCTTCCCTGAGCCTTTGTTTCGCCATGGAGCGAGCGGTATTCACTTGCCCTGGTGGAGCGGTTTCCTTTGCCATGGGCACTGGAGCGTCTTGAGGGGGGCACCCAGATCCCCAGACCCCCTCGCGTCGGGGAAAGAACGCGGCGGGAGGGTTTTCCTTAATTCCGTTTCGCTGGAGGGGTCTTATTCTCCAAACAGTGCTTGCATTTAAGGGTTCTTATTTCGTTGTCTAAGGGAATTGAGCCTGGGTGCCAGTGTGCTGTGGTCGCCGTCGCCGCCCCATCGCCGCTTCGTCGCTGGCAGTCGTCTGGGCCTGGGCGCCGGCCTGGCGGCTCTGGTCGCCGTCGCCGCCCCGTCGTCGCCTCGTCGCCGCCGGTCGTCTTTGCCTGGGTGCTGCTCTGGCGTCTCCGTGGTCGCTGTCGCCGCCCCGTCGCCGCCTCGTCGCTGCCTGTCGTCTGGGCCTGGGTGCTGGTCTGGCGGCTCCATGGTCGCCGTCGCCGCCCCGTCGCCGCTTATTTTTAAATGCAAAGGAAACCGCCCCCCCCCCCCCCCCCCCCGCCCCGTTCCCCCCCGCAATTAACATGCGATTCTGCCATATCGTTCATGTCAATATGCGCTCACTCCATCCCAGCCAGGTCGGTATCGACAACACCGGTCATCCTCGTTTATCAGAAATCATCGATTGGCGAAGTCCTGTGCAACAGACGTGACGAAATTACACGCGCGCGTCGCTGCGGGCGCATGCCGAAACCCTTCACCAACTGATTGGGTTTCGTAAGGATTTCAAGGTCGAGTCTTCCGACAAATCTGAGAAACCTCTGCTTGTGTAACATGGTTGATAAAAAAGAATGCGCGCGCGCTCTTGTGCATGGGGAAAGCAGTATTTTCAACATATTCAGCATTTTCATCAAATGTGACCAAGAAGGCCTTCTGCTGCGAGCGCATGTCGGAATCATTCGAACGCTCTGGTGCGCGTGCTGGGGGTGCACGATCCCTGTCAAAAAGTACTCAATTACCATACGGGCCTTTCGCGCCGGTCGGCCGCGCGCGAATGTCGAAATCTCTTCCACAACCTTCATCACCGACACGTGGACACCATTATCGTCATCGACGTGATCAGCATCGGTGCTGTCATCGGCCTTGCCTTCGTCATCGTCATTGTCGCTACCAGCGCCGCTACAATCATCATCACTTCTGCATGCAAGTGGTGACGTCGCCATGATAGCGCGCGTGCCCGAGTCACCGACTCGCACTGAAGTGCGCGCGCGTCAGCGCGGCCTGCGAAACGCGCATGGAAGTCCCCAGCGGTCAGCGCCACCGCGTGGTCGGTCGCACCAAACTAGCTGGCCGCTCTGCCCGCGAGCCTGCGCGCGCTAGCGCGGCCGCAGCGATGCGCCAGCCAACGCCGAGAAGTCATCGTAATCGCCGCCGCGTGAGTTTAGCAGACCAGGTTGCGGGTGGGTGGGTGGGATGATTGCGCGAGCAGTGGAGTTGACAACATCAAGTTCGGCAGGGTGAACTGCACCATGTCGTTTTATCCTGAAAGGAAATCTGGATGTACCCCCCGGAGTTTCGCGTTTTTTTGGGATCGTATAACTTGCATGTGATTCTGCCCCATCGCTCGCTCTAACCATGAATTCATACAGTCCCAGCCACACCCTTTGTCGCCTCATCGTCGTCACTTCTTGACGCTTCGCGTAAGCCCATCCAGAAACGATGCCCATGAGAGCTGACGGGGGAGAGAGGAAGAGACACGAATAGTCAAAAAGCGAAGGAAGTTGGGGCCGCCTCCAGGCCCGCGTGGGGTGGGGTGGGGGGCGAAGAGGAGGAGGAAGAGGAGGAGGAGGAGGAGGAGGAGGAGGAGGAGAAGGAAAATGAGAAAGAGACGGAAGAGGAGGAGGGGGAGGAGGAACAAGACAAATAATTCATAAGGTACTAGGAATAGTATTATGAAGAATAATAGGAAGAGTAATCGCAATAAACAGAATAATAATGATAATACGAAGACACATAGTGATACGAGTAATCAGGCGAATCGTAATAGTAGTACTACGAATAAGAATACTACTAATACTGATGATACTACTCATACTACTACAACGAATACGACGAATATGATTACCATTACGAATACTACTATGAATAATAGTAATGCCTATCAACAATTCGAGTAATAATATAACTATTAAGAATACAACCGATAGTAATACACATAGGAGAAGAATCACAAACTTACACAATACTAAGAAGAACCATAATACTACGAAAACGACAAATATTAATACTACGAAGAAGAATACGCATCATACTAGTACTACTAATACTTTACGGAGGAGGAGGAAGAGGAGGAGGAGGAGGAGGAGGAGAAGGAGAAGGAGGAGGAGGAGGAGGAGGAGGGAGGAGGCAAGAGGAGCAAAACGAGGAGAAGGAGGACGAGGATGAGGAGGATGAGGACGAAGAGAGTGAGGAGGAGGAGGTGGAGGAAGGTGACGGGGAGGAGGAGAAGGAAGAAGAGGAGGATGAGGAGGATGACGAGGAAGAGGACGAGGGGGAGGATGAGAACGAGGAGGAGGCTGATGATGATGATGATGATGAGGAGGAGGAGGAGGAGGAACATGACGCGGACGAGGACGAATGAGATGGACGAGAACGAGAGGGCGAGGAGAAGGATGATGATGCTGATGATGATGATGATGATGATGAGGAGGAGGAGGAGGAGGAGGAGGAGAAGGAGGAGGGAGAGGAGGAGGAGGATACGGACGAGGAAGTCGACAATGATGAGGACGAGGAGGGGGACGAGGACGAGGACGAGGCGGACGAGGAGGAGGACGAGGACGAGACGGGTTTTGCGTGCGTCGGGTGAGCTTCTTGGGCCTCGTGGGGGGCCGCTTAGGGGGCCTCGTGGGTGCTTCTCGGGTGCCTCTTGGAGGCCTCTTGGGGCCTCTTGGATCGCTCTTGGAGCTCTCTTGGGAGCCTCTTGGGAGCCCTGGAGGGCCTCTTGGTGCCATCTTGAAGGCGGTCGGTCAAAAGAGGGGGGGGGTCCTCGATGCCCCCCCCCCCTCGGGGGCCACGACCCCCGTGATGGGGTGCCAAACGTTGGCCCTGCCAGTGGCCAAAAAAAACATACCCTCTGACACATCGGTCCCCCGCCAAACCAAAACCAGGGAGGGGAGGGGGAGGGTTCTCCTCCCCGGGGGGAAGAGGGGCTGTGGAAGTAAAGGGGTCAATCACCCTTAGACCACCTGTCGACCAAAGGGCTGGTGGGATTATTATGCGCGCTCGCGCTCGCTTATCGAACCGCCACCCATGTACAATAATCCCTTGCAAGATTCGGGGTGAAGTCCACACGCGCGCGTGCCGACGCCCTTTAGCACCTTTATAGGCTTTGTAAGGGTTTCAAGGCCGAGTTTCCCGAGGACGCATAAAACATGTGGTTTGCAACATGACTGTTTCAAACCACGTATGCGCTCTTTTGCGATTTCTTACGAACGCCGCATGCTAGTCAACATGTTCATCCCTTTCGACCAAGCGGACCTCTTGCGCGCGCATGTCGGAATCATTCGGGCGCCCTTGCGCGCGTGCCGGGGACGACCCCCGTCAAATAGTACCATTCGGGCCACTCGTGCTCGTCGGATACCACAACCTGTCCAAAACCTTCATCGCCGACGCTTGGACACCATTATCGCCATCGGCGTGATCAGCATCGGTGCTGTCATCGGCCTTGCTTTCGTCATCGTCATTGTCGTTACCAGCACCGCTACAACCATCATCAATTCTGCATGCAAGTGGCGGCGTCGCCATGATACCACGTCCGCCCGAGCCACCGACTCGCACTGAAGTGCGCGCGCGCCAGCGCGGCCTGCGAGACCCGCTGGGAAGTCCCCAGTGGTCAGCGCCACCGTGGCCGTGCCGATCGCGCCAGACTATCTGGCCGCTCTGCGCGCGAGCCTGTGCGCACTAGCGCGGCCGCAGCGATTCGCCAGCCAGCGCCCAAACAGTCATCGCAATCGCCGCCGAATGGGTTTTGTAAACCAAATTGCGCGTGGATGGGGGTAACGATTGCGCGAACAGTGGAGTTGACAACATCAACTTCGGCAGGGTGAACCGCAACACATCGATTGTACCACCTGCGACTGCCTAGGGAAACCATCGGCGTCTCAACATATTCGTTCAATGAAAGCCCGCGGGCCTCTCGCGCGCGCGTGCCCGAATCATTCGAACGCTCTTGCGCGCGCTGGGGGCGCACGATCCGTGTCAAAACGTAGCATGCGGGCCACTTGCGTGCATCGGCCGCGCGCGCATGTCGGAATCTTTCCACAACCTTCATCGCCGACGCCTGGACATCATCGTCATGGGCGTGATCAGCATCGGCGCCGTCATAAGCTTTGTTTTCGTCATCGTCATCGTCATCATTGTCACCACCATCATCGCTATTATCATCATCGTTTCCGCCGTTGTCGACGTCACAATGATTCCGCGCCCGCCCGAATCACCGACCCGCACTGAAGTGCCCGCGCGCCAGCGCGGCTTCTGAGACGCGCTGGGGAGTTCCAGTCGGTCAGCGCCATCGAGGCCGCGTCGGTTGTGGCAAACTAGCTGGCCGCTGGTCGCACAAGCGTGCACACATCAGCACGGCCGCAAGATGCGCCAGCCAGCGCCGAGCAGTTATCGCAATCGCCGCCGCATGGGCATGGCAACACAAATTGCGCGTGCGTGGGGGGGATGATGGCGCGATGACATTTCCAAATAACGGAACTAACTACACCACATACGTTGCACCACGTAAATGGCACATGTATTGAACAACGTACAATGCACCACGTACCACGCACCATATACAATGTTTCTACACAGTGTTCGGGGTCCACGCAGGCTAACATGGAGGCTTTAATCACAAGGGAGTTCCACGAGGCGGACGGGAAAACGTAGACCGCCTGGTCCGGCAGCCGTTTCGCTTGATATTCCCTAGCGATATTTTCTTGTGTTTTCGCATCCATGCCATGCGCGTTTTTGGTCCAGACGGCCTCGGTCCTTTGGCCTCGGGACCGTCCAAAAATTACACCAGAGAAAAATCCCAATCAGTGAATTGTTTGAAATTGGATAACGAGATCGATACGGAGATCGACCAGGAACACGGGAACCCGGAACCCACCGAAATCTGCCAGAACCAATGACCAGGAACCCGGGAACCCGGCAGCCGGCTACCAAAATCGGCGGGGAATTTTCGCCAAATTTTTCAATTTCCGCCAGGACTCCTTCAGTGCAAGCACTGATTGGGCAACGACTCGGACTGAAAAGCCGGTCCGGGGGAAGCGGTCGAGAGGTCGAGGACCCGTGCCTCGAGATACAATAGAGCCGTCAGAGCTGCGCACCCGCTCCGCGCCCCCATCCTGAGTTCTGGTGGTTTTCGTCGGCTCCTGGCGGGCTTCCAGCCTCGGGAGGCGCTCCAGGAGCTGCGCGCCTCGCCGAGCGCGTGCGGGGGTTGCCCGGACCCGCCCGAGCGGTCGCCAGAGAGCCGAGCTGCGGCCCGAAGGCCAGGGGGGGGGGGGCAGCGTTAGGCCCTGAGAGCTGGGCGCTGCATTTGTTTTTTTCGCACCGGGCGCTTTTTCGCCCGGTTTCGGGCCCCGGCGGCCATCGCAGATCGATCCGGCTCGAAAGCACCCAAGAAAGATGGGGTTAGGGGTCTCAGTCGTGATTGTTGGCGATGTTGTATTTCTTTTGCAGCGTCGGATCTCAGGACCACGAGGGGGGGGTGTCCAGCGCCGAGCCAAGAAGTCCACGCAGACCTCCGAATATGCTTCCCCAGGCCCCCCTCGCGTCGTGAATCAATCACGATTTTTTGTTTTGCTTGTTGTACTGTTCCCAACCATCCTGTGGTGTTGTGTCTCCGTTTTGAAGAGACAGCGCCCCGCGTTCCTTTCTCCCTCCTTCCTCCTCGCCTTTCCTCCTCCCATCCCTGCCCCTGCCCTCCGCATGTCTGTGTTTTGGCACACCCAGTACGACGCTTCGTGGTTCCGTATGGAGCTCCACCGAAGGCCCCAATAGCAGGGTCCACATGGCGGCGCCGCCCCATTGTGGCGCACCCCTCACACGGTTCGTGGCCCCATAGGGAGATCAGCCGAGGGCCTCAGTGGCAGGGTCCACATGGCGGCGCCGCCCCACTGTGGCGCACTCCTCACACGGTTCGTGGCCACACCTTATAGGGAGCTCCACCGAAGGCCCCTGTGGCGGGGGTAACAGGTGCACTAAGCAGTGCACTAAGGTGCACATGGACGTGCTCCCACCCCTGTCCCGGCGTGGGCCCCAAGCAGTGGTTCATTGCAAGCTATGCGGTGCAGTCCAGGTGGTGCAGTGAATTTGGTGCAATGTAGGTTATATCTATGCGGTGCTACCTACGTGGCGCAAAGCAATTCAAAGCAACGCAAAACAACGCACAACCACGCAACACAGTGCAAAACACTGCAGAGCAATGCAAAGCAATGTGAAGCACTGCAACACAACGCAAGACAACACAAACTAATGCAAAGCCTCGCAAAACAATGCAAATCAATGCACATTAGCGAAACACAGTGCAGAACAATGCAACGCACTGCAAAGCAATGCAACGCTATCCCAAGCAACGCCAAGCAACGCCAAGCAGCGCCAATACATGCAAATCAATGTAGTTAGATCAATGCAAAACCAATGCATGAACAATGCGACATAATACCAGGCAGTGCCAATTCATTCCGTACAGTGCCAAGCAATGCTAAGCAATGTAAGCCATTTCGAAGCAATGCGAAGCAATGCAGAGCAATGGAGAGCAACGCCAAGCAGTGCCAAGCAATGCTAAGCAATGCTAATCAGTGCAAGGCAACGCAATGCGAAACCATGCGAAGCAATGCGAAACAATGCAAAGCAATGCAATGCAATGCGAAGCGACGAGGCGGCGACGGGGTCGCGACGGCTGTCACAGAGCCGGCAGACAGCCGCGCCGGCCCAGACGACGGGCGGCGACGAGGCGGCGATGGGGCGGCGACGGCGGCCACAGAGCCGCCAGACCGCCGCGCAGGCTCAGACGACGGGCGGCGACGAGGCGGCGACGGGGCGGCGACGGCGGCCACAGAGCCGCCAGACCGCCGCGCAGGCGCAATTCCTTAGAAAAGGAGGAAGAGCCCTTGAGTGCCAGCACAGTTCGGGGACCAATTATGCAAGAATGCATCTTTTCACCAGTCGATCTCATACTTCTCGACCCGCCTCTTCACCTTTGCTGCTGTTAAGGTGCTTTGTTGACCAGGCCAGTAGCCACTCGAGATACAGAACCAGCCCTGGGGAACGGGTCGGGCCTGCCTGGGACCCCGAGTTGAACAAATCAAGACATCGCATGTCTGGGGAGTGTCCGTGGTTCGGTCGGTCAGGCTGCTTCGCACTCGGCTGTATTGGGTCGGTCTGGCTCGGTTCGGCTGCTTCGCCGCTGCGCCGCCGCTTCCTTCCGGGGCTGCTTTCGGTCTGCCCGTTTCGGTCGGCTTCGGTCTCGCCGTCGCCGAGGTCGGTGTTCGACTTCGGTGCCGCCCTGGGCGCTTGGGCGTCTGCGGGAGCAGAGCCGAGCGGATCGTGGCCCAGAGTGGCAGCCACTCTCTCGGGGGCGCGCGGGCAGGCGGGTGCACGCTGCCTCGGGCTCAGCCGCGGCATTGCCCCCGGGGTTCCGGCGCCGAAGTTCGCCTGTCCGCTGGCCCCCCCCCCCAGGGGCGCAGCGGAGTGGAGGCATCCGGGCATCCCACGCCGCGATTTGCCGCAGCGCGGCTCCCCCGAGGTCTGGAGCTCTTCCCCGGGGACCTCCTTCTCGTCCTGAGTCCTCTTTTAACGGTCCTCGATCCCGACGGGGGCCCCCCCCCGTCCACCGCCAGAGTATGTCCACATCCACCGCTTCGGAGTCGTGCCCTGGAATCTCGAGGAGCAGTGGATGTGGATATCCGCCCGCCCGCGTGAGCGGGCAGATATCCATATCCGCCGCTCCCCGAGTCCTCGCAACACGACCCAGCAGCAGTAGATATGGTCAAATTCTGGCGGCGCACCCCGAGGCCGAAGACTGTAACAGAATCTTCGGGCCATACCTCGGGCCTCAGGCGGCCGAGCGGGACGATTCGAGGGCACTCCTGGAGCGCTCTCGACGAGGCGCAGCTGCTGGAAGGCACCCGGAGGCGAGGGGGCCTCCAAAAAAGGGGTGGGACCCCCCTGGAGAACCAAGGAGGAGGAGGAGGAGGAGGAGGAGGAGGAGGAGGAGGAGGAGGAGGAGGAGGAGGAGCAGATGATGATGATGATGATGATGATGATGATGATGATGATGATGATGATGATGATGATGATGATGATGATGATGATGATGATGAGATGATGATGATGATGATGATGATGATGATGATGATGATGATGATGATGATGGTGGTGGTGGTGATGATGATGATGATGACGATGATGAGATGATGATGACGATGACGATGACGATGACGATGACGATGATGATGATGATGATGATGATGATGATGATGATGATGATGATGATGATGATGATGATGATGATGATGATGATGATGATGGTGGTGGTGGTGATGGTGGTGGTGGTGGTGATGATGATGATGAGAAGGAGGAGGAGGAGCACGAGAGAACGGGGCAGTTTTTTTCCCCCCGGTGATTGCTTCTCGCCTTGCTTCTCGCTCCCCCCCTGCCTCGACTAGGCCGGGCGCAGAGTGGTCGGGGGCCTCCACAACTGGCTGAAGTTCTACCTCGAGGAGTTCAAGGGCTCCGCGCAGTACCTCGGGTACGTGTACAGGCACAGCGCGGAGGATCCAGACCCTCTTGAGGGGAGAGGCGCGGAGGGGTTAGGTGGGTGAAGGTGGGAATGGGAGCCTCCTTGGCATCTTTCGCCCCGATGAAAATGAAAGGGCCGTATCTTTTTTCGTGAGCTCGGCTTTCGGGGGCCCGTTTCGGGCTCCAGGGCAGTCAAACAACGGCCCCAGGATGCAACGCTGGTCCTGGGTAAATGGTCGATAGGTTTGGCGGGTAAGCGCTGTAAAACTGAAGGCGTCGGAAGTCTGTGGGGAGGGGGGGCGAGGAATGAGAAGGGGGGGCGAGGGGATGTGGCAGGGCAGGAGGGGGGTGGGTGAGAGCGTGAGGGGGGGGAGGGACGTATTGAGGGGTAATCTAGGATGCGGAGAAGGGAGGGGCAAGGGGGGAAGGAAAGAGGGGGGAAGGGGTGGGAGGATACTGGGGAGTGGCAAGCTAGGTGCGCGCGCCATGTCTGGTACCCTACCCTTCCCATCCATCCCTTCCCATTGCGCTGATTTTTCCCTCACCCGCCAAAGGTTGTCCTGGCGGACGTGGGTCACCCAAGTGACCCCATTGTGTGATGGCGCAATCAGAAGAGGGAGCTGTGTTCTTTATATTGGAGGAAGATGTGGCGGATGAGCTAGAAGATGAGCACAATGAAGAGGATGATGAGGATGAGGAAGGAGGAGGAGGAGGAGGAGGAGGAGGACGAGGAGGAGGAGGAGGGAGATAATTGTTGGTCCACAGAGTGCAAGTATGCACCACCAGGCCAGCTCGGGGCCAGATCTTGATGTGCATCGTCTCCCCGCCTGGCTTGGAGCCAATCTGCTCCAAGATGGATCTCGAAGCTTGTCACAGCTGGCCTGACAGGGTTTATTCCTATCCAGTCGATCCGATTCGACATCGATTCCGGCCCGCCTGGTCCGATTCGATTGTGAAGGCCTGACGGCCGGTGCCGCCGACCCTGAAAGACATCGACGACGACCAGGAGGGGGAGGAGGAGGAGAAGGAGTAGGAGGAGGAGAAGAAGGGGGAGGAGGAGGCGGAGATGAGGAGGAGGAGGAGGAGGAGGAGGAGGAGGAGGAGGAGGAGGAGGAGGAGGAGGAAAAGGAGGAAAGGACTCCCCCCTGGGACCCCCCCCTGGGGAGGAGGACCGGAGGAGGACCGACGTGGGAGAGGGGAGGGGAGGGGGAGGAGGACCCCCAGGACGGATGCGTATCTGACTCCCCCCCCTGGGACTCCTCCCCACCTGGGGAGGACGACCCGAGAAGGACCGGCGTGGGAGAGGAGGACCCCAGAGGCGATGCGAATCTGACCCCCCTCCCTCCCTCCCTGGGCCCCCCCCCCGCCGGGGAAGGGACACAGGGAAGGGGCTTCCCTTTGACGTAATGAGGACGTGGATGGAGTTCCCTCAAGCTGCGAACACGTTCCCCGAACGAGGAAGGGTGCTCTCTCTCTCTCTCTCTCTTTCCCCCGACGGGAGAGGAGGATAGGAAGGAGGGGACGAAAGAAGGCTCCCCGTCGACGGGACTGGACAGACCCCCACACGCCGACAGGGTCGGCGGATTCCGATGCTCCGACGATCTGATGCGGCCCGGTGCTTGCATGGCGCCTTCGTGCATCTTGGTACGGCCGATCCTGCTCGATCTCGACTCCGTGGCGATGCAGCTCGATCTGACGCGCATTCCGATTCTATCCGGTTTCCCGATTCTGTGCTGACTGGTCCTGCGTGGTGGCGATGCGTAGTTGCCTTTGTTGCCTGTCTCGAAGCGGCGGGGTGCTCTGCGGACGCGGGGTCGGCAGCGTCCGCGAAACCCGCGGCACCCAGACATCGGACGTCTTTTTTGTTTGTTTGTTTGTTTGTTTGTTTGTTTGCAAAGCGTGGCTCCCTAGACGTCTGCCCTGACATCGTCGCAGCATGAAGCGATCGCGACGAAAGGTTTCTGGCCATCCTCATCGGTCACCCAGATCGTCAAGAAACGACACGGGATGACAAGCTGGTCCCCAAGAAGAAGGAGTCCAGATTTTTGAGGAGTCTCGCCGTGAGTAAGACCGCGACGTCGGTTGTTTGCGAGGACCCCTTCCTAGGGACCAGCTTGTCCGAGTAGTTTTTTGATGGCCCTGGTGTCCCTGTGGGGGCCCGCGGAGGCCAAAGTTCATCGAACATTTTCCGTCGTGTAGTTTTTCCACGACGTGCGGATGTCAGGGGAGCTGGGTATTCCAGAGGCTTCCAGGCTTCCTGGCCATCGTCCTCACGTTCCCTCCGCTTCCTCGTTCCGCTCGTCCTCTCCTTCGATCCTCGCCCCCTCCAGCTCCCCCCCCTCTCCTTCCTCTCCTCGTCCTTCGGTCCTCTCCTTCGATCCCTCCCTCTCCCCCACTTCCACGTTGGCATGCGAGTGGCCATCACGCCTGAGGTCTGCTTGATCTTCCAGTCTGATGATTGTTGGAGTCCTTGGAAGTGTATGAAGCCTGATCGCGCCCGCTTTATCAGCTAGGATGGTAAGCAGCAGATGCTGATGCTGATGCTGCTGTTGCTGCTGCTGCTGATGATGGTCGGGACGATGATGGTGAGAGGATTGACGCGGAGGAACAGGTGGAGGATGAGGAGTGGGCGGAGGAGAAGTCGGCGGAAAAAGGGGATGAATCATGATGTGGTTGGAAAGGAGAGGAGGAGTAGGAGGAGGAGGAGGAGGAGGAGGAGGAGGATCCAGAACCAGACAGGCACATCGGTCTCCTGCTCAAGCAGTAAACCAGGATGGCGATGAATGACGCGGTGATGGTGGTGATGATGATGGTGAGGTTGATGGTAATGGTAATGATGGTGATGGTGATGGTGAGGAGGAGGCTGATGATGATGATGATGCTGATGCTGCTGCGGCTGCAGAAAATGAAGGTGATGATGACGGCGATGATGAGGAGGCGGAGGAGGATGAGGAGGAGGAAGAGGATGATGATGATGATACTGACGATGACAGTAACGATGCTGATGACGATGATGCTGATGAAGATGATGATGCTGAGGATGATGGGAATGATGATGCTGATGATGCTGATGATGATAATTATGACGACGATGGCAATGATGCTGCTGATGATGACGATGATGATACTGGTGCTGCTGATGATGATGCTGATTGTGAATATGATTCTGATGATGATATTGATGCTGAGGATAATGATGATGACGATGATGATGATGGTGGTGGTGGTGGTGATGGCGATGATGATGATGATGCTGCTGATGATGATGATGATGATGATGCTGGTGCCTATGATGCTGATGCTGATAACGATGCTGATGCGGCTGCTGCTGCTGTGATGATCATGATGGTCATGATGATGCTGGCGATGACTAAGGTGGTTATGATAATGATGCTACTGATGGTGATGATGATGATGATGATACTGATGATAAGGATGATGCTGATAATGATGATGCTGATGATTCTTATGATGATGCTGCTGATGATGATGAGGGTGATGCTGATGATGGTGATGCTGATACTGATGATGCTGATTCTGATGCTGCTGATGCTGCAGCTGCTGCTGCTGCTGCTGATGATGATGATGATGATGGTTGTGGTGGTGATGCTGCTGCTGCTGCTGCTGATGTTGGTGTTGATGATGACGATGACGATGACGATGCTGATTATGATGATGCTGATTATGATGATGTTGACTATGGTGAATATGACGATGTTGATGATGCTGATGATGATGACGATGCTGATGATGATGCTGCTGTTGCTGCTGATGATGATGATCATGATGATGATGATGATGATGATGCTGCAGATGATGATGATGTTGATGATGATGATGACGATGATGATGCTGATGATGCTGATGATGATGATGACGACGACGATGATGATGATGATGATGATGATGATGATGATGATGATGATGATGATGATGGTGGTGGTGGTGGTGGTGGTGGTGGTGGTGGTGCCGATGAGTGCCTGGTCGATTCGCCCCTGTGAATCCATGCTCGGCTGTAGCGCTTAAACTTCGCTGGCTCGCTCTTGCTGGACACGTTTCATAAGCATCTCAGGCTAAACGAGTTTCCAGCCCACCTGCGCTCTGTGTGGAGAGGAGGGAGCGGACAGGGGGCAGCAGCAGCAGCAGCAGGAGGGAGGAGTAACCGAGAGACGTTTCCACACGGCTCGAGCGCCGAGCTACTGGCAAACCTCACACGCAGAGTGCCTCGAGCCACTCCGAGAGCTCATCCTCCAGCAGGCCTAGAGGCGCCGCGCCCCTCTTCTCCTCCGCGTCCAGCTGGTGGATGCTGGCGCGCATCATGTGCCTCAGCTGGTCGTCCTTGATCATGAACGTGAGCTTCATCAGGTCCTCCTTGAACTGACGAACGAACAACACGCACCCATACCCATAGGGGGGTTCGTTGGGAGGAGGACTGGCTATGGGTATGGGTGCGGTCTGTCGGGCCCTGGGGATCGCTCCCGATCGAGCGGGGACCCCCATCCGACAACACGCACCCATAGCCCTCTCCGATCCCCCATGGGTATGGGTGTGTGTTGTTGGTTTGTCATGAACTTCTTGGCCAGCCTGAGCTGCCGCACCATGTCGGCCTCGAGCTCGCTCTGCTCCCTCTAGCTGGTGGTCTCCGTCCGCTCCTCGAGCGCGGCCCAGCTGCCTGCCCCGGCCTCCTCCTTCGGCGCGCCCTGGCTTGCCGCCATCCTGAGTGCCACCGTCGGTCTGCCCCGTCCGTGCCCCTGGGGGCCCTCCCGTGCCGCCTCGCCGTGCGCCTCTCCTCTGCCTCTGGCCTCTCCACGACCCTGCGCTCCGACGGCATCAGGAAGGCATCGCAGATGCAGCCCCCCTGGATGCCTCTCGCGCGCCCCCCTCGTGGATGAGCAGCCTCCTCGGCACCGCCCCGGCCAGTCCTGCCTGGCGGCTTCACGAGTCTCTCTGGTGCCCCCCCGGCCCGCCACCCGCGCCTTCTCCGCCGCTGTCTGCGGCCACCCTCGTGGTCGCCCTTCGGGTTTTCCCTGCCTCCCTGCTGCTGTCGCCCTGGTTCGGATTCTTCGTGTTAGGCACGGCGGGGCGGAGTTTTGCTTCCTCTTCGGGCGATGCATCGAATCAGATATCTCGTGCTGTTGGCGAAGACTGTCTGGGAGATGTTGGGTCAGCTGCATGCGGATCTCGACGCTTGAGCCTGACACCTCAGTACAACCCAGACACTCGGCCAGTTGAGCACCTACCTTCAGCTCATAGATCATGCGAGTGTTGGCTGCGATACATCTTACATGTTATATTGCTGTTCTGGGGTGCGCTGCGGCCTGTTCTTTGTTATTAAACGTCGTGCCGCACATAATGCATTGATCCGTGACCGTGTGCGGAGCAGGCAAGCTTCTCAGCCCTCGACGACGTCTGGTGCTCGGTCAGGGCGTGGTAGTCTGCGAATCTGGCTCCGCACT
>CAUYUJ010022104.1:107500-165000 GCA_963575745.1 Prorocentrum cordatum
TTCTGATGATGATGACGACGATGATGTTGATAAGTTCGGTGATGATGATGAGGAGGACGATGATGGAGGTGAGGATGGTGATGATGATGCTGATGCTGATGCTGATGATGCTGATGATGGCGACGATGATGATGATGATGATGATGATGATGGTGGTGATGGTGATGATGCTGTTGCTGCTGATGATGATAACGGTGATGATGCTGATGATGGTGCTGCTGATGATACGTTTGATGCTGCTGCTGAGTATGATGATGACGATGATGATGACGGTACTGATACTGATAATGATGGTGATGCTGATGATGATGATATTGATCAGGATGACAATGATGATGCTGATGATGATGCTGCTTTTGATGATGAAAGGAGGATGCTTATGATGATGGTGGTGGTGCTGCTGATGATGATGATGGTACTGATGATGCTGCTGCTGATGATTATGATACATATGATGATGCTGATGATGCTGCTGATGATGATGATGATGATGATGATGATGATGATGATGATGATGATGGCGACGACGATGATGATGCTGATGCTGTTGCTGCTGTCGGTGATGATGATGATGATGATGATGATGCTGATGCTGATGCTGATGCTGATGCTGATGCTGATGCTGCTGATGCTGCTACTGATGATGATGATAACGATTCTTATGATGATGATGATGATGATGATGATGATGATGATGATGATGATGATGATGATGGTGATGATGATGATGATGATGATGATGATGATGATGATGATGATGATGATGATGACGACGACGACGACGACGGACGACGATGATGATGATGATGATGATGATGATGATGATGATGATGATGATGATGATGATGATGATGATGATGATGATGGTGGTGGTGGTGGTGGTGGTGGTGTTGGTGGTGGTGGTGTGTGATGATGATATGATGCTGATGATGCTGCTGCAGCTGCTGATCATTATGAGGAGGAGGAGGAGGAGGAGGAGGATGAGGAGGAGGAGGAGGAGAGGTAGTAGGAGGAGGAGGAAGAGGAGGAGGAGGAGGAGGAGGAGGAGGAGGAGGAGGAGGAGGAGGAGAGGAGGAGATGGAGGACAAGGAGGAGGAGGAGGAGAGGAGGAGGAGGAGGAGGAGGAGGGGGGTAGTAGGAGAGGGATAGGGGAGGGTGATGATGATGATGATGATGATGATGATGATGATGATGATGATGATGATGATGATGATGATGATGATGATGATGATGCTGATGATGATGATGATGATGATGATGATGATGCTGATGACGATGATGATGAGGACGTGGAGGAGAACAGGAGACAGCAGGATGAGGATTAGGATGAGGAGGAGGAGGTGGAGGAGGAGGAGGAGGCTGAGGAGGAGGAGGAGGAGGCTGCGGAGGAATAGGCGACGTCATGTTGCGATCAACTCGAAATGTAGCAAGGAGGAGGAGGAGGAGGAGGAGGTTTATGATAATCACCAGGAGTGTGGTGTTTTCGATTTTTGGAGGATGGGAAGGAGTGGGATGTCAAGGAGGGTCACGAGAAGGAGGAGGAGGAGGAGGAGGTGGAGGGGGAGGAGGAGGAGGAGGAGGAGGAGGAGGAGGATGAGGAGGAGGAGGATTAGCCGGAGTAGAAGGACGATGTAGAGGAGGATATGGGGGAGTGAGTGTTGGGATCATAAGGAGGAACATGTGCTTCTTCACCTGCATATTTAGCGCTGTGCACTTTACCCATCCCCCGTCAGCGCTGTAATGAGGGGCAGAACGACGAGCTCTATCTCGATCACCACGCCCGTGCGGTGGCATAATACGGTAAGCTTGACGATCAGCACCACGTTCCCAGCACGAGCATGCAATTGAGCGGTGCGGCATGCGAGCAAACATTCGCCAATATATACCAAAGCCCACGGCCACTCAACGTTACCTGTGTATGCAGCTTCCCGGTGCAGTATTGCACCGCAGTTGCAGGAGTCCTTCCAATCTTCTCACACGGAAGATGACGAACAACCGAAGCACACACTACAGACATGTTACTGTGAAGCAGTAGCCCCTCGTTTGTAATACCATATTCGTATGTATGTATGTATGTATGTATGTATGTATGTATGTATGTACATATAAATATAATGTGCGTATGTATGTATGCATGCATGCATGCAGGCATGTAATTATGCATGCATGCATGCATGCATGCATGCATGCATGCATGCATGTATGTATGTACGTGTATGTATGTATGTATGTATGTATGTATGTATGTATGTATGTATGTATGTATGTGATGCACGTATGTATGTATGTACGTATGTATGTATGTATGTATGCATGCATGCATGTATGTATGCATAGATGCCCGTAATTACATATGTCAGTATGTATGCATGACTGTATGTATGGATGTTTGTATGTATGTGTGCATGCGTACACGTATGTATTTATGCATGTCTTCCTGTCTGTATGTATGTATGTATGTATGTATGCATGTATGTATGTATGTATGTATGTATGTATGTATGTACGTATGTATGCATGTATGTATATATATATATATATATATATATATGTGTGTGTATGTATGTATGTATGTATGTATGTATGTATGTATGCATGCATGCATGTATGTATGTGTGTATGTATGTATGTATGTATGTATGTATGTATGTATGTATGTATGTATGTATGTATGTATGTATGTGCATATATATATATATATATATATATATATATATACATATTCAATGGCCTTCGCCCCATCCCGCCACCGTGCCTGGGTTGTGGGTCAGAGTCCTCATGGCTTCTTGTTGGGGTCTCTTCGAAGCGCTCTGGGGGCAGAAGTGGAGCCTCTTGGGAGCCTCTTGGGGGCCTCTTGGGAGCCTCTTTGGGCCACCTTGGGGCTTCCTGGGGGTCTCTTGGGGGCCTATTTGGGCCTCTTGAGGGCCTGTTGGGGTCCTCAAGGGGCCTCCTGGGGGCCTCTCGGGGCCGAGAGCTCGAAATGTCCGTTCGGGCCCCCGTTGAGGACCCCTCTTGGAGCCGTCTTGGCGGCCTCTTGGGCCGTCTTGGAGGCCTCTTGGGCCGTCGTGGCGCCCTCTTGAGCCTTTGTGCTGCCCTCTGGGAGGCCTCTTGGGCCGTCTTAGGGCGTTCTTGGGGGCCTCTTGGGCCGTCTTGGAGCGCCGGGAAGCCGAAAAGGCGAGAACGCCAAAATCTTTGAAAGACCTCGTTTGGAAAATCCAGGGTCTCTGCCTCTTGGGGTCCTCCTGGGAGGCCTCTTGGAGGCCTCTTCGGGCGTCTTGGGGGCATCGAGGCCATCTTGGGCGTCCTGCAGCGATCTTCTGGCGACTCGGGGCCCTCTTGGACCGTCTTGGGGGCTTCTCGGGGCCCTCTGGGCCCGTCTTGGGGCAGTCGTGGGCCCGAAAAGGTCACGCGACCAGACGCCCCGGGCCCCAGGGGCCACGCGACGCGTACCAAGAGATTTAGTAATTTTGGGTCTGGGCCCCTGGGAGAATCCGCAGGATTGACGACTGAGGCCCCAAGGGATTCAGCAAGGGGCTTGAGGGTACTCCAACTCGTGCCTCAAGGGCTCGGTGGCGGACTTAGTGTGTATGTCTAAGCATACAATCACATAAGAGTATAGGATAACAAAATGGCAATGCCATTTCCAATAGCTGTAAGGATGAAGCGCAAGCGGCCAACACACAAATACCACTACTGCTAGCCGGCGTGCTGCACGCCCTCTGAAAGGCAGAAGCCGCTAGCATTCAACAAACAACGGCGCGGTGGAAGGCGTGAGCGGCCCCTCGAGGATGGACCCACCTGCGAGCCCCCGAACAGTGCACACCGCATGACGGAGCCGACATGAGCATGGCCATGGAAGCACTCGGGAGCAAGGTTTTCCAGGGCAGGTCCGCCGCGCTCACGCCACGCCCGCTGCTTGCGTGGTGACACGTTCCAGCGCTCTTCTCGAGGGAGGCCCTCGGGCAGCACAAGTATCGTACAGCCTTTGTGCACCAGAGGTGGAGCCGACTTTGATGATGTTGTTGTTGTTGTTGTTGATGTTGTCGTTGATGATCACGGTGATAGTGATGGTGATGGTGATGATGATGACGACGATGACGATGACGACGACGATGACGATGACAACGACGGCGATGATCATCATCATGTTGATTGATATGGTGATGGTGATGGCGATGATGATGATGATCATCATCATCATCACCATCAGCATCGTGCTGATGATTATGCTGAGGATAATGATGATGCTGACGATGCTGCTGCTTATAATGATGATGATGATGACGACGTTGATGACGATGATGCTGATTCTGATCATGATGATGGCGATGCCGATTCTGTCGTTGTTGTAGTTGCTGCTGTTGTTCTTGTTGTTGTTGTTGTTCGTGCTGTTTTTTGTCGTTGGTGAATATGATGCTGACGATTAGGATGTCGTCGTTGTGGTGGTTGCTATTATATTGTCGTTGTTATTGCAGATGATGATGATGTTGTTGATGCTGATGAGGATGATGATCACGATGATGCTGATGATCATGACGATGATGATGCTGGTGGTGATGAAGGTGCTAGCGATGATGCTGCTGCTGATGATGATGCTTATGATGATGCCGATTCTTTTTATGAATATGAGTATGATTATGATTATTACTATTCTCATTATTATTACTATTATTATTCTTATTTCTATGATTTTATTACATAATATTATTACCATTCTTATTGTTGTTGTTGTTGTTGTTGTTGTTGGTGTTGTTGGTGTTGTTGTTGTTGTTGTTGTTGTTGTTGTTGTTGTTCTTATTATTATCATTATTACTACCATTCGCATTCTTATTATCATTATGCTTATGCTTATTATGACTATTATGGTTATGATGCTGATGCTGCTGCTGATGATGATGACGATGATGATTATACTGATGCTGATGCTGATTGTGGTGATGATGATGACGATGCTGATGACGACGACGACGATGGCGATGACGGGGAATAAGAGTAATAACACGAATGGTACTGGGAAGGCAGCGGATGAGCAGGAACAGTTGGCGCGGGAACTTGAGAAGTAAGAGGAGTAAGAGGAATAGGATGAGGAGGAGGAATAGCGTCGTAATCCTGGGATGCGTTGACCATGCTGCAGTACACCCTCCCGTCCCGAGCCCCAGTGGCTTGCGCCATCCCCATCGCCGATGCATTGGCGATGCGGCAGAGCCTGATTTCCGCCACGCCGACGGCGGCGATGCATCGCCGACGTCGCCGATGCGGCGCGTTCCTCCGACCCCGTCTACTCAGACCTCATTTGGGAGGCCGGCTTCGTTAGCGGAAGGTCGGAGGGATCCGGCGGAAGGAAAACCGTACTTGCCCCCCAGGAGAGGTCAGCACCGGTTGGCCCAGGATGTTTGCATTCGGTCGTGTAATTCGCAGTAGTTTCGTCAGCTCGTCTCGTAGGCTGGACGCTGGTTTCCCAGCGCCTGTCCTATCCCACCTTGCCATCCCATCTGAATCATGTCCGACATTACTATGTTGTATATCATATGCGTGTACTGTTGACGCTTCGCATATTCCAAGGGATGCCCGTCGGGTCAAAGAAGAGCTGGCGAGCAGGCCGAGCAGGCCCTCTCTTGGGGCCCACTCGGGGCTATTCTGGAGAGTCTTGGACTCCTCTTGAGGTTCTTTTTAGGGGGCGTCTTGGGGCCCTCTTGGGGCTTTTTTGGGCACCTCTTGGGAGCCCTGCGAAGGGAAGACGGCTTTGAAGCGGAAATTATCATATCGTCAGGTCACCTACGCCCACAGGGCTGGTGGGAGGCTCGGATCATACCCAGCACTACTAAACTATTTCTTATAGCACAATATCAGATAATGTCTCATCCCATCTATCTTGCCATACCATTCCTCATCCCATCCAATCCAATCCTTATCCTATTCCATCCCATCCCATCCCGTCCTAATCCTCCCATTCTACCCTACCATGTCTATTGCGTCCGATCCTATCCTCTCCCATCTCATCCCATTCCATCCTCCCCGATCCCATCCTCCCGACCCGACTCCGAAATCACGTCAAAATCGGTCCTCAAACTCCTCCTGGGGTCCACCTCGACTGGTGTTTCGGCCCGATGCTCCTCTTCTTCCTCCTCCTTCCTCCTCCTCCTCCTTCTCCTCCAAGCGGATGGGCCCGGAATGTCAAAGTTGGGCGCAGACAGCGCTGAGGGGGGAACCATCTCGGCCGCCGCACCAGACGCGCAGAGGGCCCGCGAGAGAGGCGGGCCGACATACATAGGCCAGAGCTGCGGCGCCCGCGGAGGCGCCGAGGCGCCACAGCTCCGCCCCGAGAGGGCCGCGCCCCAGCGCGCGTGTGAGCGTCCGCCTCTCGGAGGTCGATCGACCTCCTACCCTGACACGTCGATTAAGGAATTGGCCGTTTTCGATTCGCGAGAGGGCGTCGCGGCCGTCATTTTTGCGGGTCCAGGCCCGTCGGTTTCGGTCCTAGGTCGTTTTCACTAAGGGGAGGTCTGCTAAAGGGAGGTTTGTCCACCGCCGAGCCTCCTCCTGCAGGCTCGATCCACCTGCTCCTCCGAAAAACGAGCAGACAGTATGTCTCATGGCGCCAACATCGCAGAGCGGATTTCGTTCGGAAAACGATCGGATGGGCCTGGAGTGGAGTGTCCTGGGGAACTTCGCTCCGGATTTCGAGGTGAAATTCGTGCGGATTGTTCTGGCCAGGAACGAAGACCAGAGGAAATCCACGCGAAATTCACTCCGCGTTTCGCTCGCCGCCTCGGGCAAACATCCACGCGGAAGTCCACGCAGAAATCCGCTGCAGCACGCCTGCCGGGCCCGGTGCAATGACACCTGCTCCTCCGAAAGACGAGCAGGCAGCGTGTCTGTCATCCGGTGACTGGTGCCGTGCCCCGACCTCCTCCTGCCTCTCCTCGGCACCAGGTGCTGGCTGCCCCGCCCGATCGACGCCTCGCGACCCGACGACGAGATAGTGCCCTCCACGGCCCGGCGCAAGCACGGAGGTGAAGGGGCGCTCCCGGCACTTCCAGGGGCGGTCTCTCTTTTCCTTTCTCTTTTCCTATTCTCTCTCTCTCTCTCGTTTTTTTTTTTTTTTTTTTTTTTTTTTTTTTTTTTTTTTTTTTTTTTTTTTTTTTTTTTTTTTTTTTTTTTTTTTTTTATATCTTCCTCTCTCTCTCTCTTTCTCTCTTTCCTTCTCTCTCTCTCTTTCTTCTCTCTCTCTCTCTCTTTCTCGTCCTCCTCGAACCCCGATCCACCTCCACCTCCCCCCCAAGGATGGTGGCGTATTTCGAGACGTCGGAGCCAAACGTGGCCAAGGCGCCCCCCCCGCGCGAGCCGTCGCCGTCGCCGTCGCCGTCGCCGTTTCCGTCGCCGCTTCCGCCGCCGCCGCCGCCGCCGCCGCCGCCGCCGCCGCCGCCGCCGCCGCCGCCGTCGTCGTCGTCGTCGTCGTCGTCGTCGTCGTCGTCGTCGTCGTCGTCGTCGTCGTCGCCGTCGTCGTCGTCGTCGTCGCCGTCGTCGTCGTCGTCGTCGTCGTCTGTCGTCGTCCCCCACTCCCCTCCGTTCCTCTCCCCCTCCTCCTGGTTTCTCCCTCCTCTCTCCTCTTTCTCCCCGTCCTCCTCCCCCTCCCCCCTTCTCGTCCTCCTCTTCCTCTTCCTCGTCTTCATCTTCTCCTCTCCTTCCAATTACACGTCAGCAGGCTTGGACCCCAGAAATGTGGTATAGCGTACTATGCGGTGCAATATATGTGGTGCAACCTACGTGGTGTAACATACAAGGTGCAAGCTATGTGGTGCCATAGCTGTGGTGTAAGCTATGTGGTGCAGTATACAGGTGGTGCAATATATGTGGAGCAACCTATGCAGTGCAATGTCTGTGGTGCAAACCTATGTGGCTTAAGCATGGTACTGCAATCGACGTGGCAATCGATATGGTGTGAGCTGCGTGGTGCAATCTAAGTGGTGCAACCTATGTGGCTTAAACCGTGTGGTGCATGCAAGGCAGTTCAAACAAATGTCAAGCAGTGCAAAGCAACCCAACGAAAACAATGCACATCCAAGTAAGGCAATGCAGAGGAACGCATAGCAAGACAACGTAACGTAACACACAGCAATGCAAAGCAACGCAAAGCAAATCAAGGCAAACTAACGCAACGCACAGCAACGCAATGCAAAACAACTCAAAGCAACGCAGCGAGCGGCGGCGAGGCGGCGCTGAGGTGGCGACAGCGGCTACACAGCCGCCAGACCAGCACGCAGGCCTAGACGACGGGCGGCGATGGGGCGGCGGCGGGGCGGCGACGGCGGCTACATAGCCGCCAGACTGGGACGCAGGCCCAGCTCCGTGGAAAACAAGTAAGATCCCTTAAGCGCAAGCCCTGTTAGGGGAACACCATGTGGCGCGCCTCTCATTAATGTATGTTCTATTGTGCTGTTAAGAGGCGCAGATCTAGTCAGATTTTTTGTCTGAAGTGTTTGCTTCCCAATCAGAGCGTTTTCGGTCTTTTCAATCTGGCGCTCCCGCTGCAGCGTGGGCATCTTTTCGGGATCGGCGCTTTGCTCCCGTCGTTCAGAGTGTCGCCCTTGCCCATGCGCGGGCCAGTTTTCTTCGATTCGAGTCCCTCCTCACCGTTGTCGCCCCCTCCTTTGCCTTCCTCCGCCTTCCCCTGGTCCTCCTGCTCCTCCTGCTCCTTCCACTCCAGCTCCTGCTCCTGCCTGTCGTCCTCGGCCTCCTCCTTCCTCCTGCTCCCCAGCTTCATCCTCTTGCTCATCCTTTCTGCCCCTCCGCCACCTCCCCCAATGCGTGTGCAGCTCCCCTCTTCCGACTGCGCGCAACGCCATGGTGCCTTCAGCTGGCCGCCCGTGTGGCCGTGGGGCCCGCGGGCCCTCTGCCCCCCCGCCTCGTGGGGCCGCTGGCTCCGTGCGCGGCTCGCCCCGTCGCGGCTCTCTCTCTCTCTCTCTGCAGCGTTGTTCCCGCCATCGTTGCAGCTGTACCGCAGGCTCAGCTGGCGCTGAGGCAACAGAGCACTGAGCACGACTGTGCTTGGCGCGCTCGGGCGAGGGTCACCATCTCGACAGCTGGCGGGGCCTCCATCCTGGCAGCTGCTGGAGACCTTGAAGGCGAACGTGTGCGGCGCTGATGCGAGGGCCGCATGCTGAAACCGACCCGCCTTCTATCCGTGTAACTGCTGGAAGCTTTGCAGTCGAATGTGCGCGGCGCTCAGGGGAGAGTCGCATCTCGCACGTGGGCCGCGCTTCGTCCGTCCAGCCGCAGGGCGTGTCGAGCGTCAGGGTCACGAGTGGCGCGGAGGTCTTAGGCGAAACGCCTGACCCGTCCTGTCGGCACGTCATGTCGCGCGACCAGGGGGAGTTATTCCTAAGAAGGAGAGAAGGAGGAGAAGGAGGAGGAGGAGGAGACGGAGGAGGAGGAGGAGGAGGAGGAGGATGAACAGAAGGAGAAGGCGGAGTAGGATGAGGAGGATGAGGAGGATGAGGAGGAGGAGGAGGAGGAGGTGCAGGCGAGAGGAAGTGGAATTTGATCACGCAGGATGACGAGGGATATCGGAGGGAGAGAAGGAAGGTGAGGATGATCATGATGCTATTGATGATGACTTGGGTGATGATGATGCTGCTGCTGATGATGATGATGATGGTGGTGTAATGGTGGTAATGCTGCTGCTGCTGATGATGATGATGCTGATGCTGCTTCTGTTGATGATGCTGATGATGATGCTGATCCTGCTGACGCTGATGATGATGCTGCTGCTGCTGATGATGATGATGAGGTCGACGATAACGATGATGATGACGATCATGATAATGATGATGATGCTGCTGCTGATGATGATGATGCTGATGCTGATGATGATGCTGATGATGCTAATGCTGATGATTATGATGATGCTGCTGACGATGATGACGACGCTGCTGATGGTGAGGATGCTGATGCCTCTGCTGCTGATGATGACGACGATGCTCATGCTGATGATGCGGTTGACGATAATGCTGCTGCTGATGATGACAATGATGCTGCTGATGCTGATTCTGATGATGAGATGATTATGATGATGATGCTGCTGCTGATGATGATGATGATGATGATGATTAATATTCTTATGCTGATGCCGATGATGCTGATGATGATGACGATGTGCTGCTGCTGACGATGATGATGCTGCTGATGATGATGATGATGATGATGATGATGATGCCGCTGACGATGGCGATGATGATGCTGATGATGATGATGCTGCTGATGATGATGATGATGATGATGCTGATGATTCTGATGATGCTGCTGCTGATGATGTTTATGATGGTGACCAGGAGGAGGAGGAGGAGGAGGAGGAGGAGGGAGGAGGAGGAGGAGGAGGAGGAGGAGGAGGAGGAGGAGGAGGCGGAGTACGAACGAGGAAGAAGCGCCCCCTTGAAAGACCATCACTCCATGGGCCTTTTTTTCAAACGAGGCCCCAGTTGTGAGAAGGAATTGCCTTGCATCCGTCTAGCGGATAACAAGGAGTGCAACAATGTATGATCATGCAGTTCAGCGAATTCTCCAGCGATATCCTTGTATTGAGCACAGGACCGCCCCCAATCTGTGTACACCTTCACGCAAGTTTACACGCTACTGTTCGTAAACTGTGTGGAAGTCTTAACGAGAGCCCCATTTGAAAAAGAAACTGCCCTCCATCCGTGCAGCTGTTGCATCAGTTCAAGATTGTGGTGTTTTGATTCAAAGACTTCTGAAGCGATAGCCTTTGGAAAGGAACAACCCTCCATCCATGCAGCTGTTGCAAGCTTTGGAGACGAACGTGCACGTCGCTAATGCGAGAGCCCCACTTTGACAAGGAGCCGCCCGCCTTCTATACTTGTAATGATGGCAAATGTTCAAAACGAATGTGCGCGGTGCTAAGGCGAGAGCTCCATTCTGACCCCCCTCGTCCTCCATCCTTGTAAGCCGGGTGTGCGCGGCGCCCAGGCGTGAGTTCCATGTTCGAAAGCGACTTGCCAACCATCCCTGTAGCTCTTGCGCTCTTGTAAGACGAGTGTTCGCCGCGCTAAGGCGAGAACTCCATTTAAACAACCATCTGCCCTCCATCCTAGTAATTGTTGGGAATTCAAAGCTTCAGGATGAGCAGGATGAGAAGGAGGAGGAAGAGGAAGAGGAGGAGGAGGAGGAGGAGGAGGAGGAGGAGGAGGAGGAGAGAGGGAGAGGATAGGAGGAGGAAGAGGAGGAGGAGGAGGAGGAGGAGGAGGAGGAGGAGGAGGAGGAGGAGGAGGAGGAGGAGGAGGAGGAGAAGGAGGAGTGCCACTTTTGCGGTCCCCCTGCCAGGCGAACGGATGGACTCCGTGGGTCCAGGCTCGCCAGACGGGGTACTACAGGGACATGTGCCACGAGGGCTTCGAGTACCGCAGGAGCCGCGGGGGGTGATCGAAAGCAGCTGCGCCCTCCTCAGACTGCTCCTCTCCTCCCGCCCTCCTCCTCCCCTCCTCCTCCTCCCTCCTCCTCCTCCCTCCTCCTCCTCCTCCTCCTCCTCCTCCTCCTCCTCCTCCCCCCCTCCTCCGCAGCCATTTTGGCCCAATTTCACTCTGCACCACACTCGGCCACCTTCATACTGCAAAAGCTGCCTCTCTGCCCTGGCGGCCACCAGCCCGTCATGCTTCGACGGGCCGGCCTCTTGGGTGCGCTGCTCCTGGCCGTGAACGGCCTGCACCAGGAGTTCCAGCGGCAGCCCGTGGGGAGCAGGTTCGGCCAGGCGGGGCAGGAGCTGTCTGGCGCGGGCGCCGCCGAGGCGGACTGGCCGTGGCACTTTGGCGGCCACCACGCGGAGTCCAAGGCGCAGCAGCCCCTCGCCGACGCCGCGCCGACGGCGCCGGTGGCCGCGCCGGAGGCGGCGCCTCTGCACCGGGGCCGCCTGGCCGCCCTCGTGACCGGCTCGGTGGAGCGGCTGCTGCTCACACCGCTGCTCTCCAATGTCGTCCGTGCCAACGCAGAGAGGGGCCTCCAGGTGGACCTGTTCCTCAGCCTGCAGGCGCCCTCCAGCATTGTCCAGGCTGCCGCTGAGCTCGAGACGCCCGTCGACAATGCGACCAGCGACCCCAAGGTCGCGCAGCTGCTTCAGGGCGCCAGCGTGGACAATTTCAACAGCACCGTCATGGACCAGATCTGCTCGCTGGCCCTGGCGCAGCTCGCGTCGAGCTGCCAGTGGGACATCGAGGGTGGCGATCTGGGGCCAATCGACGGCGCCACCGAGAGTTCCATTTCGACCGACCGCGTCGCCGCGAGCGTCACCAGCGGCACCAGCCAGGCGGCCGTGGCGAGGTGGCGCTCGCGGTCCCGGCTGTGGAACCGGGCGCTTGCGAAGGAGGCGTCCCAGCGGAGGTACGCCGCGGTGCTGGTGGCCCCTGCGGACGGCCTGTGGATGGCTCCCCTGGTCGTGGACGTCAGTGAGTTCCAGGCGGATTCCATGAAGGTCTCGGTGATGTCCTGCTCCGACTCCGTCGCCGGTATCAGGGGAATGATTATGTCGGAGGCCGCCGTGATGGGCCGCGAGGCGGCGGGGGCGATGCTGCAGCTGTACCAGGTCAGCAGCACCGCCGAGGAGGTGGCCAGCTGGGTCGCCCGGGTGCGCAGCACGAACGTCGTGCCCGAGCCGAAGCCAGTGGCGCTGGCGACCTACACGCAGAGCGGGCTGCCCTGCTTCCGCAGGCAGTCGTTCAATTTGACCCTGACGGAGGGCCAGGCTGCCGTGTACCAGCAGTGCTTCGGCGAGCCCAGCTCCGCCGGGCCGCTGACGAGTTTTTTCAACACCTTCAGCTGCGAGGACATGAACCCTGCGTTCTATGGCGTCCTGTGGCCGCAGCAAGTGAAGAAGCTCCACGCGGCGATCGGTGAGCTGGCCGGCCGTCAGGAGAGAAAGCCGCTCGTCCTCACGGTGATCGACGAGGAGGAGGAGGACCTCGCATACCACATGATCAGGAGCCTGCAGGCGACCGGGGAGGCTGCGAACAGCCTCGTGGTCGGCACCGTCCCTGGCATATGCAGGGACATGGATGCGCTGTACGGCATCCCGAGCAAGAGGTGGTCGTGGGCGAAGCCGCACACCCTTAATATCCGCGACCCCGCCAGCGGGGCCCTTGGGCCGCGACCCCGCGGCTACGCGGCGTCTTTCTCGCGGATGCCACGCGCGGGGGCGCATCCATGCGACCGCATATCCGCCTGCTCGCGCCCCAGAGCCAAGGCCGCGAGGGCGCGGGTGCGGATGTGCTCGCCGCTCGCGAGGTGCGTCGTCGTGCAGCCGGCGCAGAGCGTGCGGCGGGGAGTCCTCAGGCACGCGATCCTGACGACCGCCGCGCTGGCCGGCCTCAGCGACCGGATCACGCTCGCGTCGCCGCGCGTGGCCTTCGCGGGGCCCGCGGGCGCCCAGCTGCGCGCAGAGGCGGCCAGCAGGCACGTGGTCTTCGCCAGGGGCGGCATGACGAGCAACGACACGGACGACTGTGGCGCTGCCGACGCCGGCCTCGACAGCGCCGTCGTCGCCGTCCCGGACGCGCCCGAGGTCACGAACCTTCTTCTCAGGGCGTGGGCGCGCATGGTCGAGAGCCCGGGCGTCTCGCAGCAGGCGGCCCTCGCGGGCGCCGTGGAGGAGAAGGCGGACGGGGTGGAGGCGATGCTGCTGTCCTGCAGCACGGCGAGGCTCCAGGAGACGGAGCGGGCGGAGAAGAGCGACGACGAGCTCCTGGCCGCCCTGGCGCCGGGGGAGAGGCCCCCCGCCCACCACAGGGCGAAGCGCTCCGCGGAGACCGAGGGCGCAGAGGTGGTCGAGGTGCAGCCGAAGCCGAAGCCCAAGGCCATGGCATCGCTCGGACGTGTGCATTTTTTCTCGGCGAGAACCATCGAGGACCATCCTGGACCATCGAGCAAAAAAGCACGCGCGAAACCGACAAATGCACGGGAAATGAACGTCCGAGCGACGGCAAGAGGCCGGGCACTGGGACCCGCTCGAGAAGAAGTGGATCCCCGCCGAGGGGGCGTCCAGGGTCCAGGAGCTGAAGGACATGTGGTCGAAGCGCATCGAGGAGATGCGGGAAGCGAACGGGTACAACGAGACGGAGGAGCGGGAGGCGGCCATCGCCAGGAGGATGGAGAGGAGGAAGAAGAAACACAACCGAACTGGGCTGCCCACCCGCAAGATCCGGTACCTGCCGCAGGCGGAGGTGGACAAGGTGAAGGCCAAGGACGACGCGTGGGCGGAGGCCCAGAGGAAGCAGATGGAGGACGACCTGGCCCACGCGGACGAGCGCAAAGAGGCGTTCAAAAGGGAGGTCGAGAAGCAGATGAAGATCATGGAGGGCGCGGGCAAGGACGACGAGGACGACGACGACTCCACGGACGACGGCGACCTGGGGGCGGAGTAGGCGGCTCTGCGGCCCCGAGCAGTGGCCAGCCGAGGCACCCTCCTCCCTTCGCTCCCCCCTTCGCTCCCCCCTCCCCTGCTCCCTCCTCCCTCGTCCTGGCGGCCCCCTCGAGGGGGTGGCGCAAGGAGGAGGGGGGGGGGGGCCTCTGGGAGGGCGGAGGGGCGGGGCGCTTCCCGGAGGGCAGGGGCCCTCGTGGGAGGCCCTGGCGGCTTCTGAGGGGGCCTCTCGGGGAGGCCTCTCTCGGAAGCCTCCATGGCCTTCCGAGATGGCCCCTGCCCTGAAGAAGCCCCCCCCCTTCCCAGAAGCGCCTTCTGGGGATGGCCCCTGCCTCCGAAGAAGCCCTCCCCCCCCCGCCTTCCCAGGAGCGCCTTCTGGGACGGCCCCTGCCTTCTGAGAGGCCCCCCGCCCTCCCAGAAGCCGCCCCCCCCCTCCCTCGCGCCCCCGCCCCCATTGCGGGTGCCGCCCCCTGCTTCCTCCACCCGGCGGCTCCCTCCGGCGTGGCATCGCTCGGACGTGTGCACCGTTCTCGGCGAGGCCGGCGCCGGACCATCGGGACCACCTTGAGGCACCACCTCGGGCCACGCCGAGAGGACGGGTGCGCGCGAAACCGCACGGTGCACGGGGGCTGGACGCCCGAGCGATGACAAGCTGACCACCGGCGGCGCGCCCGGGGGGAAGGCGAGAAGCGGCGGGCCTTACTGTAAGGCTCGAAGGGCCTCTGCCATGCCGGGAAGCCCCGCCCGCCTTCGAGCAGGCCTGCCCCCTCTCGCCTCCCCCCGGGCGCGCCGACAAGGCCGGGCCTTCGGGCCCTCGCCCCGCTCGGCCTCGCTCTCGGTGCCCCCACCCGGCTTACCCCTCCGCCGCCCCGCCCCGCGGCCCCGCCGCCCTCACGAGGGAGCCCGTCGCCAGACGGCAGCCCGCGAACTGGAGCAGAACGCCTCCGACTGGCTGTAAATCGGGCCTGTCCCTCCACAGGAGGGATGTGCCAAAATAGTAGAAAATAGCCTGGGGACGATTTTTTTGATGACGATTGCGAAGGCCTTACGGCCGATGCCGCCGACCCTGGAGACAGATTTCTGTCATTGGGGAGAAATAACAACGCAACAGGAAGAGTGCTCAGTGTGGGAGAAGCGCATTGCCGACGAGGGGGAGGGTGGTCGGCCCAAGAAAACACACGGAAATATGTTTGTAAACCAGACGAGCATGACGGAACGAGCGCTAGCGAGAGGATTTCGGCTCAAGGCTTTTGCCCAAATGTGGGGGGAGTCTGGGGGGGGGGGTGGACGAGGACAGGGTCGAAGAGGAGGGAATACCCGGTTGTTTTGTAACTTCCTAGTTTGTTTTGTGGCTTCCGAGGAGAGTTTTTGGGGCCTCTCGGGAGCCTCTTGGGGCCTCTGTGGGCTTCTGGAGGGCCTCTTGGGAGCTTCTCGGGGGCTGAGGGCTCGAACTGTCCGTTCGGGTCCCCCATCTGGGCGCTCTCTTGGAACCGTTTTGGGGGCCTTTTGTGAATCTGGGAGGCGTCTTGGGCCGTCTTGGGGCACTTTTGGGCCGTTTGGGGACCCTCTCGGAGGCCTCTTGGGCCGTGTCGGGGCGATCTTGGGAGCCTCTTGGGCCGTCTTGGCGCGTGGGGAAGCGGAAGAGGCGAGAACGCCAAAATCCTTGAAAAACGCATGGGAAATCCATGATTTGTGCCTCTTGGGGCTCTCGTGGGAAGGGTCCTGGAGGCCTTTTGGGGCGTCTCGCAGGCCTTTTGGGCCGTCTGGAGGCCGTCAAGGCGTCTTGAACAGATCATTCGGCGATTCGGCGCCCTCTTGGATCATCTTGGGGGCCTCTTGGAGCACTCTTGGCCGGTCTTGGGGCCTTTTTGGGCTTGGGGATTCCCCGGGAGGGCGGCGTATAAACCTGGGACCCCCCCCGGAAGCTACCCCGGGACCCCCCCCCCCTTCCCCGGGAAGGGATCAAAGGGAAGGGGCTTCCCTTCGACTCAAGTACGGCGCTCTTCAATCTCGCCTTGGACTGGCGCGCCTCAGAACGAGGCCTTGGGAGAGGGATAGAAGCAACGACGCTGTGGGGAAAGAAGAAGGAACATCGACGACGACGAAGAGGGAGCAGACGGAGAAGCCTCTTCCACACGCCGACAGGGTCGGCGGATTTTGGAATATTTTTATTTGTTTGTTTGTTTGTTTGTTTGTTTGTTTTCTGTTTTATTAGTTTTGTCGTCGAGAATCGGCCTGTAGGGGGACATGCCCGACCTAAGACCATGGAGCCCCTTGTGAGACGCAAGCGCCCAGCTTTCGCGCCGAAGGGGCCGCCGAAGTCCGCGGGAGACCGTCGCAGACCGCGGAAGACACCGCCGAAGGCCGCCGGAAGACCGCCGAAAACCGCCAGAAGCCCGCCGAAGACTGCCGAAGGCCGCCTGAGGCAGATGTCATGGTGCCCAGCATCGCAGAGCGGGTTTCGTTCCAAAAACAGTGGGATGGGCCTGGAGTGTCCTGGAGAGTTCTGTGCCGGATTTCGAGGCGAGTTTCGTGCGGATTTGCAGCGGCCAGGAGTGAAGACGAAACAGGAATCCGCGCGAAATTCACTTCGTTTTTCACTCGCCGTTTCGGGGTTTTGCAGTGGCAGAAATCCGCGCAAAGATCCGCTGCAGCTCGCCTGCAAAGTCGGTGCAGTGACAGATGGGTGACAAGGGGTCCATGGTCGAATGCGTAACGCTCTGTGTGGTCCTTCATGGGCGCTCAGAGGGTCCCAGCATTCCTTGCGGTTTTGGGGAACTCCAGATCTCGCCGGATTCGGTCGACACCCAGACGACGCCTGGACGGAATCTGGGCGAAAGTGTTAAGAGGGGTGGTCGAAATCTGGGCGACATCTGGTCGAGATCACGTATATGATAGGGCCGCGGAGATCAACCGAGGCTCCCAGGAAGGCTCACCCGGCCTTATTCCTCCGCGCTTCGCTCCGGCTACTCCGAGTCTCCTGCTGGCGGCGCCCACAAGGGGGCGGAGCTCCTCTCCTCAGAAGGCGGCGGGGCTTTCTCACCATCCACAGTGCCAAAAATAGTCTTCTGGACCTATAGACCTATCTGGACTGCCTGAAACGTCGACAGGAATTTGGACGTCAAGGTTCTGGTGCTACTTTTTCCGCCCTCTGGAAGGTCAGGGCCGGAAGCCCGCCCAGCTTCTCACAGTCGGCCACGCGCCAAGGGGAGTAGGGGGAGGGGGGCAGGCGTCTTAGACGCACCCCTGCTTCTCAGAAGGCGCGGGCCTGGTCGGTAGATGCGAGGCCAGCGCCTTCTAAGAAGCAGCCTCTTTCTCAGAAGCCTTCCCCCCTCCTCCTGCGCCCCCTTGTGCGCGCCGGCCTCTCACAGGCCCTCTCGGAAGCCTCCCTGGGCCTCTGAGAGGGCCCCTGCCTGCTCCAGAGGCCCCTCCGCCTCCTTGACAGGGCCGCCCCCGTCACGCCCGCCACCCCCTCGTAGGCGCCGCCAGTCTTGACGAGCTCAGGAGGGGCCCAGCGCTCGGCCTGCGCGCTCGGACCCAGCATCCCCCCCCCGCTGCCCCCCCCCCCGCCCCCCAGAGCCGCGCTGCCGGAGCCGCTCTTGCTCGGGGCCCCTGCGTGCAGCCGAGCGCTCCGTGCTCCTCCCTCGCCCCTTGCCCAGCCCTCCCCGGCGTCGTCGTCGTCGTCGTCGTCGTCGTCGTCGTCTTCGTCGTCGTCGTCGTTGTCGTCGTCGTCGTCGTCGTCGTCGTCGTCGTCGTCATTGTCGTCTTCGTCGTCGTCGTCGTCGTCGTCGTCGTCGTCGTCGACGGCGTCGTCGTCGCCGCCGTCGTCGCCGTCGTGATCGTTATCGTCGTCGCCGTGCCCAGCCCTCCCCGGCGTCGTGATCTCTTCACATCATGGCCCCCCAGAGGTCTGGGCTCCTTTTGCAGGGACCCGCTTTTCGTCCTGGGTTGCCTTTTCACGGTCCCGGGGCCCAGCGAGGGCCCCCCCCCAGAGGCCGAAAGCGGCCAAGAGCCAGCCGTCGTGATTCATTGGCTTACTTACGTCGCGTCGCCGACCCCGTGGGAGCCTGGGATGCCTCTCGTCCGGGGGGCGTAGTCGCAGAAGTGTCTTGGCCTCGTGCGTGCATCTGCGAAGTGCAAGCCGCGCTCAAACGGGGTCCTCCTCCTCCTCCTCCTTCTCCTCCCTGCTTTCCTCTACTGTCTATTCTCGGATCGTCTTGTCCTTCCCGTGTCCGCCCTTCCTTTGCTGGCCCGTGTCGCTCCTCCTCCTCCTCCTCCTCCTCCTCCTCATCCTCCTAATCGGGCTCGGGCTGGTGGCACCAGAGTCCTCCAATCGACGCAGGCCCACCCCCCCCAAGACCAAGGGAGCTGCACCGAAAAAGACGGTGACCACGAGCGCGGAGGGCCCCCAGGGGGCGGAGTGGCTATGTCCTTTTAATCCTCCTCCTCCTCCTCCTTCTCCTCCTCCTTCTCCTCCTCCTCCTCTTCCTCCTCCTCCTCCTCCCGTTCCCTTCCTCCCTCCCTCCCCCGCTCCCTCCCTCCTCCCTCCCTCCCCCCCTCCCTCCCTCCCTCCCTCCCACGCCTCCCTCCCTCTCTCCCTTCCTCCCCTCCCCTCCCTCGCTCCCTCCCCTTGCCGCCGGTCCTGTCCTCCCCTCCCCCCTTTTCTTGGGCGTGCCTGCGAGGCGCGCGCGCGGGCGCGAGGCGCCAGGGCGGGCCGCGGCGGCGGCCTCGCGCCTGCTGGGCTGGCAGGTGCAGCAGCCCAGCAGCGAGCACGCCAGAAAGAATTCAGCAGCCCCTGCCTTCCGGGATGGCCCCTGCCTTCCAGGATGGCTCTAGCCTTCTAGGATGGAGGATGAGGAGGAGGAGGAGGAGGAGGAGGAGGAGGAGGAGGAGGAGGAGGAGGAGGAGGAGGAGGCTCCTGCCTTCTAAGAAGCCCCCCCCCGCCTTCCCAGAAGCCCGCCCCCCTCGCGCCGCCCCCTGGTGGGCGCCGCCCGCTCCTTCCTCCGCCCAGCAGCCCTCCTCCTCGGCATCGCTCGGACGTGCGCGTCTTTCTCGGCGAGGCCAGCGCCAGCGTGCCTGGACCGTCTCGGAGAGTCCTGGAGCGTCTGGAGAAGGAAAGCACCCGTGAGGCCAGACACTGCAAGGGGAATAGGCGTCAGAGCGATGGCAGGCCTCCCCCCTCTCCGCTCCGCAACCTGCCCCCTCCCGCCGAGAGCCGAGAGCTCCGCGGGGTGGGGGGGAGGGACGAGTCGCGCCACTCCCGCCGCTCGCTGCGGGCCGCGGGTGTTCTCTCGCGTTTCGCCCGCTCGGCGCCCTCGGAGCAGGCAAGCTGTAGGAGTGCATCGCGTCCTGGCGCCCTCACGTGCTCTGGCTCCCCTGGCGCCCCCTCGGAGCGGGACGCACTGTAGAAGTGCACCGTGCTCTCCCGTGTCTTGGCCTCCCTCCTCGCCTCGCCCGCCTGCGCCTCCTCTGTGCCTCGCTGCGCCGCGGATGCCTCCCGCCGTTTGCTCGACCGCTCGCTGGGCCCGACCTCGCCACTGGCCACAGCGCTCCGCCTCGTCTTCGCAAGCTGGAACGTATACATTACCAGTGGCAGGTTTTCTCCAATCCCAGAACTTCTTGAGGGTCGGGGACGACGTCGGGGTGGTGTGGTGTATATATTTTTTCCATGTCCCGGGGGGAAGCATAACAAATGTATACACCAGGATCCTTATACACCAGGATTCGGGGGTGGACAGAACCCCCAACAGTGACACGTCGATTAGTGAATTGGCCGTTTTCGGTTCTCGAGAGGGCGCCGTGGCCGTTATTTTCCAGGCTTGCGCCCGCCAGGTTTGGGCCCAAAGTCGTTTTCACTAAACCACGTTTTACTAAAGGGAGGTCTGTCCATCCCCGAAGGATCCGCTCTCCTGTGCGCATGTCAGTGCGGGGCCAGAAAAAGCGTCGGCGTATGGAGTTCGGCTCCTTGCCTCTGCTTCCCGGGCCCGCAGGCTCCTCGCGGGCCCTCGAGGCTCTTTTTTGGCTCGCGGCCCCCGGCGCGGAGAGGTCTGCCGCGCACCACCCGCGGCGCGGCGGCGCGCGCCCGTGCCGGCGCCGCGGCAGCCCTGACAGCTCGCAGGCCCAGGAGTGGGCCGAGGCTGGAGCCGTTGTTTTTGGTTTTTTGTTGTAAGTTGTATCTGTTTGTCATGCTTGTTGTTGTTGTTGTTGTCGTCGTCGTCGTCGCCGTCGTCGTCGTTGTTGTTGTTGTTGCTGTTGCTGTTGCTGTTGCTGTTGCTGTTGCTGTTGTTGTTGTTGTTGTTGTTGTTGTTGCTGCTGTTGTTGTTGTTGAACATTATTTCTTCTAAAGAATAATTATTGTTGGGACCCCTGGTGCGCGACCCCCCTCCAAAACCTAGGCCGCAGCTACATTTTCATCATTTTTTAGCGAAAGCTTCAGAAAAGTGAATTATTACCGGATCCGGTTGTTTTGTTGTACTCCGTTTTCCCTTGCAAAAAACACTATAAAATGAAAATTCTTGTTCTTACTTGATCAAATTGCAAGAATCCCTTGCAAAAAATAAGGTAAAGTGGACATTCGTGCGCGCAAGACGAAATCCTTCCAAAACCTTAGGTTTCGTAACGATTTTAACATAAAAACATCAAAAACCCAATGGTTTTTTAAGAAACAATTGTCAAAATGTCCTTCCGCGCGCGCTGTCCGAATCCCACAAAACCAATGGTTTTTCAACATTTATGTTACATGAGCTCGCGCGAGCTACTTTTTCTTGTTCTAACATAATCAAATTTCAATAATCCCTTGCAAAAAATAAGGTAAAGTGGACATTCGCGCGCGCAAGACGAAATCCTTCCAGAACCTTAGGTTTCGTAACGATTTCAACATAAAAACATAAAAAACCCAATGGTTTTTCAAAAAAAAATGTCCAAATTTCATCCCGCGCGCGCTGTCCGACTCCCACAAAACCAATGGTTTTTCAACATTTATGTTACATGAGCTCGCGCGAGCTACTTTTTCTTGTTCTAACATAATCAAATTTCAATACTCCCTTGCAAAAAAAAGTAAAGTGGACATTCGCGCGCGCAAGACCAACAAAAAACACGACGATCTCAGGAACTTGCCCCAAAAATGTGACCAACTCCGCTCTCTCTGTCTCTCTCTCTGTCTGCTCTCTGTCTCTCTCTCTGTCTGTCTGTGTCATGTATTGTATGTCACAATTGCAGGATGCTGGGCACACGCGCGCCCCGAATAAGTGACCAAGTTCTGTGGGTGTGTACCCCACGCCAGTGTAGTAGCCACGGTCGTCCGCACGCCACGAAGTGAAGTGTCCCAACGTCATAGGGCGGGAAGCTGGGTTTGGGTGGTCGCGAAGAGTCGTTTGGATATTGGTAGAGCTTGAACTGCCCCCCCACGAAGTGGGGGTATTGTCTCGCGTCGCATGAAAACCCTGGCACTGTGAGAACACTGAGCGTTCGGGTAAATGATGTTGTGTGTTGTTGTTGTTGTTGTTGTTGTTGTTGTTGAATATTTACTTCTAAAGAATAATTATTGTTGGGCCCCCTGGTGCGCGCCCCCCCTGCGCCGCCTAGGCCGCAGCTACATTTTCATCATTTTCGTGAGGAAGCCTCAGAAAAGAGGGTGTGTACAGGATCCGGTTGTTTTGTTGTAATCCGCTTTCCCTTGCAAAAAACAATAGAAAATGACATTCTTGTTCTAATATAATCAAATTTCAAGAATCCCTTGCAAAAAATAAGGTAAAGTGGACATTCGCGCGCGCAAGACGAAATCCTTCCAAAACCTTAGTGTTCGCAGCGATTTTAACATAAAAACATCAAAAAACCAATGGTTTTTCAACAAAAAAATGTCAAAATCTCATCCCGCGCGCTCTTGCGGATTCGTAGGAAACCCAACACTTTTTAAACATTTCTGTCAAACGGGCTTTTGCGAGCAACTTTTTCGAACTTCTGCGACAACGGTTGCGCACCTGCCAGGGCCATCATCCCTGTCAAATAATACCATGCGGGACACATTCGTTTTTTCTTCGCGCGCGCACGCCGTCGTCGTCGGCCGCGGGGCCCTGAATAGTAGCCACGGTCGTCCGCATGCCACGAAGTGAAGTGTCCGAACGTCATAGGGCGGGAAGCTGGGTGTGGGTGGTGGCGAAGAGTCGTTTGGAAATTTGGTAGAGCTTGAACCGGCCCCCCCACAAAGTGGGGGTATTGCCCGCCTCCTATGAAAACCCTGGCACTGGTGAGAACGGAGTGTCCCCAGTGCTAGTAATTGTTGTTGTTGAACATTATTTATTCTAAAGAATAATTATTGTTGGGCCCCCTGGTGCGCGCCCCCCCTGCGCCGCCTAGGCCGCAGCTACATTTTCATCATTTTCGTGAGGAAGCCTCAGAAAAGAGGGTGTGTACAGGATCCGGTTGTTTTGTTGTAATCCGCTTTCCCTTGCAAAAAACAATAGAAAATGACATTTCTTGTTCTAATATAATCAAATTTCAAGAATCCCTTGCAAAAAATAAGGTAAAGTGGACATTCGCGCGCGCAAGACGAAATCCTTCCAAAACCTTAGTGTTCGCAGCGATTTTAACATAAAAACATCAAAAAACCAATGGTTTTTCAACAAAAAATGTCAAAATCTCATCCCGCGCGCTCTTGCGGATTCGTAGGAAACCCAACACTTTTTAAAACATTTCTGTCAAACGGGCTTTTGCGAGCAACTTTTTCGAACTTCTGCGACAACGGTTGCGCACCTGCCAGGGCCATCATCCCTGTCAAATAATACCATGCGGGACACATTCGTTTTTTCTTCGCGCGCGCACGCCGAAATCTCCAAAAACCATTGGGCTTCTTAAGAATTTTAGCACCGCGCATCATAAAATCACACGAATCGCACCGTAGGTCCTCGAAAAACACCTGCACGACTTTTCAAAGTTCTGTGGAAGGCTTAACAACTTCTGTGGGTTAACAAGGCTTAACAACTTCTGTGGGTGTACGAACGTAGGCTTAACAACTTCTGTGGGTGTGTACTCCACGCCAGTGTAGTAGCCACGGTCGTCCGCAGGCCACGAAGTGAAGTGTCCGAACGTCATAGGGCGGGAAGCTGGGTGTGGGTGGTGGCGAAGAGTCGTGTGGATATTTGGTAGAGCTTGCACTGCCCCCCCACAAAGTGGGGGTATTGGCTGGCGTCGCATGAAAACCCTGGCACTGGTGAGAACACTGAGCGTTCGGGTAAAGTGATTGTTGTTGTTGTTGTTGAACATTATTTCCTTCTAAAGAATTATTATTGTTGGGACCCCTGGTGCGCGACCTCTGCGCCGCGCCTAGGCCGCAGCTACATTTTCATCATTTTTTCGCGAAAGCTTCAGAAAAGTGGATGAGCTCCGGATCCGGTTTTTTGTTGACGCTCGTTTTCCCTTGCAAAAAACACTAGAAAATGAAAATTCTTGTTCTTACTTGATCAAATTGCAAGAATCCCTTGCAAAAAATAAGGTAAAGTGGACATTCGCGCGCGCAAGACGAAATCCTTCCAAAACCTTAGGTTTCCCAGCGATTTTAACATAAAAACATCAAAAACCCAATGGTTTTTTAAGAAACAATGGTCAAAATGTCCTTCCGCGCGCGCTGTCCGAATCCCACAAAACCAATGGTTTTTCAACATTTACGTTACATGAGCTCGCGCGAGCTACTTTTTCTTGTTCTAACATAATCAAATTTCAATAATCCCTTGCAAAAAATAAGGTAAAGTGGACATTCGCGCGCGCAAGACGAAATCCTTCCAGAACCTTAGGTTTCGTAACGATTTCAACATAAAAACATCAAAAACCCAATGGTTTTTCAAAAAAAAATGTCCAAATTTCATCCCGCGCGCGCTGTCCGACTCCCACAAAATCAATGGTTTTTCAACATTTGTGTTACATGAGCTCGCGCGAGCTACTTTTTCTTGTTCTAACATAATCAAATTTCAATAATCCCTTGCAAAAAAAATGTAAAGTGGACATTCGCGCGCGCAAGACCAACAAAAAACACGACGATCTCAGGAACTTGCCCCAAAAATGTGACCAACTCCGCTCTCTCTGTCTCTCTCTCTGTCTGCTCTCTGTCTCTCTCTCTGTCTGTCTGTGTCATGTATTGTATGTCACAATTGCAGGATGCTGGGCACACGCGCGCCCCGAATAAGTGACCAAGTTCTGTGGGTGTGTACCCCACGCCAGTGTAGTAGCCACGGTCGTCCGCACGCCACGAAGTGAAGTGTCCCAACGTCATAGGGCGGGAAGCTGGGTTTGGGTGGTCGCGAAGAGTCGTTTGGATATTTGGTAGAGCTTGAACTGCCCCCCCACGAAGTGGGGGTATTGTCTCGCGTCGCATGAAAACCCTGGCACTGGTGAGAACACTGAGCGTTCGGGTAAAATGATTGTTGTTGTTGTTGTTGTTGTTGAATATTATTACTCTAAAGAATAATTATGTTGGGCCCCCTGGTGCACGCCCCCTCGCCGCGCCTAGGCCGCAGCCACATTTTCATCATTTTCGTGAGGAAGTCTCAGGCAAAACGGGGGAGTCCGGATCCGGTTGTTTTGTTGACGCCCGCTTTCCCTGACAAAAAACAATATAAAATGACATGTCTTGTTCTAACATAACCAAACTTCAAGAATCCTTTGCCAAAAACGACACGAAGTGCATACTCGCGCGCGCAAGATGAAATCCTTCCAAAACCTTAGTTTTCGTAACGATTTTAACATACAAACATGAAAAACCCAATGGTTTTTCAAAAAAAAAATCAAAAATTCATCCCGCGCGCTCTTGCGGATTTCTTAGGAAACCCAATACTTTTTCAACATTTCTGTCAAACGGGCTCTTGCGAGCAACTTTTTCACGTGCTTCGAACTTCTGCAACAACGGTTGCGCGCATGCCAGGGCCATCATCCCTGTCAAATAATACCATATGGGACACATTCGTTTTTTCTTCGCGCGCGCACGCCGAAATCTTCAAACACCATTGGGTTTCTTAAGAATTTCAGCACCGCGTATCATAAAATCGCACGAATCGCACCGTAGGTCCTCGAAAAACACGTGCACGGATTTTCCAAATTTCTACCCGCGCGCGCTGTCCGAATCCTTAAAAACAAATGGTTTTTCAACATTTATGTTACATGAGCTCGCGCGAGCTACTTTCGCACGCTCTTTCAACGGCGTTCGCGCGCCTGCCAGGGGCCACAATCCCTTGCAAAAAATACCATGCGGGACACATGCGCGCGTCGTCGCGTCGTCGTCGTCGTCGTCGTCGTCGGCATGTTACCACAACAAGTCCGTGCGTCACCACGTCATCGAACAAAATCACTGATCACTGTCACATCCGTAGCCATCTCGGATCAAGGTATCGCCTGTGTTCTTGGATGGGTCATGGCTTTGTCGGCGAAAGCCCTTGACGACCAGTATGGCCCAGAGCTGTCGCGGCCTCCCTTGGCTGACTGCGGCAGCCCGTATCATTTGCATCAGGCGCTCGTTGCAAAGGGTATCCAGGTCAGTCACCAGGCGTGCAAGACTTGGTGGGGCAAGTATCGGGTTGTGCCTGGCAAGGTCAGTATTTCTAGCGCCAAGGAGCTGGAGGAGCAGCACGGCTCTGCCATCCGCCACCTGGGCATCGAGTATAATACAGCTTTCAAATTATGCGGGGCGCTCCGACAGTTGGATCCACCACTGTATGTGCCAGATAGGTCGCAACGGCGTGGCTACTGCAGTATTCTTCCAAAGAGACGCTTGTCAAAGTGCAGAACGCTGGCCATCTGGAGACCTGGTATGGAGAACGTATTCGCGCAGACATGCCCGAGGGGACTACTGACGGGGCCGTCTTGAAGCAGTGGCTCCTGGGACATTTATCTGTATCTGCTGACGCCAGGGTATGCCAGAAGTGGCTCAGCACGGAGTGGGGCGCCAAGGGAGCATTGAATACTGCCCAAGCTGTGGAGGAATGTATAGGCCAGCGTCTTCGACTCAATCAGTATCGGGAGAGCTTCGCCGACGAGGCCGCCGCGGAGGTCCTCTCGCAGCTTCTCTCGGAGAGCGATCCTCCCGTCGCTGTCAGCGGTGTGGTTTTGAGGCAATGGTGCGTGAAGTATCACCCTGACTCCGGGCCTTCGCAGTATGACACGGCTGAAAAGCTCGACGCGGCACTTGGTGACCACATGCGCGCGGTATATCCAGGGCTGAAGTACCACGCGTTGCATGCCGTGTTGCGTATGCGACGGAAAGCTGTCTTGGTGTCCCGAGGAGTGTTGAGACAGTGGTGCGATGTGTATGCGTCGGTGAGCTCCTCAGTGCAGGCGGCGGCTTCATCCGCCCAGGCCGTCACCAGGCGTGTATTGAAGCGCCCGGCGGCGCAGGTCGCAGGCGGGGCATGGAAACGGCCAGCTGCCACCGGATCTGTCCGCGTGGGCAAACAGCCTGCCGCGGTCGACTGGGAGGAGCCCGTGTCGAAGCAGCAGGCCACGGCAGCTTCTTCCTCCACAGATGTGGTTTGTATAAAGCTGCTGACGGGGGATGCTGTAGAGGCGGCATGCGGCAAGCGGTATCGAGAGCAGGTCTCCGACTTGGGCCTTGGCCTCGATTACCGGAATATGCAGGTTCGTCTGAAGGCCTGGGGGTATGAGGCGGGTCCGTATGTCTTGCGAGAGTGGCTCGCCAAGTATCGACTCGGAGACGGTGCCAAACATGGCAATTGCGCCGTCTACGCGTTGTCGCGCAGGGACCTCCAGTACTGGTATCACGTAGAAGGCTTGAGGGGGCGAGCGCTGGTGGACAAGTATCGCGCGGAGACCGGGGTATTTGCCAATTTGTTGTCCCTGGAGAAGTGGCTGAAGGCGCCCTCCCAGCAGCTGGCAATACTGGAGAATGCTGAGGAGATACACAGCCACGTATGCGGGGAGTATGTCCTGGAGCAGCTGCAGAAGGGTGTCTCGGCCGAGGAGGTGAAAAAGCAGTTATTGGCGCAGTATCTCGTGGATTGCAGGACCACGCAGCGGCTCGTAGCGCATCGTCGCTATCGCGAGCAACGTGGCGAATACTGGACCAGCGAGCACCTAGAGCAACAGGAGTGGGAGTTCTTGTATTCCTTGGTTTCTCTGGATAGCAAGCTCGGCCGCGCCTGGGCGGTTGGCTGTCGCGCCCGGGCTAGACCTGGTTTGGAGGCTGTGCGTGTATCTTTATGTCAGCGCTTGGGCGTGGCGGAAGAGTTGGTGCCTTTGCAGAATCTATCGGTATTTTTTGGTGCCCACGAACGGCATGCCAAGTTGGCACTCGAGTATCCCGGTGCCTCCGTATACAAGGATGCGCTGCCAGGTCCTGTGGTGGAGGCCTACGAGAGGACCTTCCAGGGCCAGGTGCTGTTGTAGCTCCTGCGTATTCACGTGCATTCCGAGGTGGTATCAGGTCTGTCATACAGGCGCATGGCGAGCCTGGATGTATTTGTGGCAACACACACGGGATCCATGGGTATGGAGCCGCCATCTATGGCTCTGTGGACTGCCTCCGACGACGTCAAGGATGGTATCACCTATTTCCCGAAACAGGACCATTGGTGGCACATGCCAGTATGGCGTTCTTTCGGGCAGTCCGAGTATGGGAATGTCATGGATTACCAGGTGGATTTGGGTATGCCGGCGCATGTCCAGGGCGTCCTGGCGGTATTGGCGCCCCACGCACGCACGGGCGATGTATCCGCGAGGAGGCGTATCGGCACCATGCTTGGACACTTGGCCCCTGATGTATTGCTGCCGGGAGCCCAGCTGGCGGCATTGCGCCCGATCCGTGCCATCAGAGACAGGCGTATGCCAGAAGATGATGAGCGCAGGGACTCGTCTCTTTAGTGTGTCTCCAGAGCACGTATGTGTCCAGAGCCGCGGCGGGGAAAAGACGGTGGGTGGGCGTGCAAGCGCCGTTCACGCCCCTCCTTCCTTTCTCCCTTCTCTCCTTTCCTCCTTGTCCTGCTCCTCCTCCTCCTCCTCCTCCGGCGGGGGTCGTGAGGATCCGGCATCGCTGACAACCATCGGGACAACCATCGGGACCACCATCGGAACAACCATCGGGACAACCATCGGGACAATCATCGGGACAACGATCGGGACAACCGCAACCATCAGGACAACCATCGGGACAACCATCGGGACAACCATCGGGACAACGATCGGGACAACCATCGGGACAACCGTCGGGATAACCATCGGAACAACAATCGGGACAACCATCGGGACAATCATCGCGACAACCATCGGGACAACCACAACCATCAGGACCTCCAACCAGAGAGAGCTACTCGCGTGTATTTCGTAGACGAATGAGCCAGTATTGCACATTGAGGCCGGAACGACAACCACAGAACAAGAATGAGCATGTATCGTCTCACAACAACGGGAACAAATCCTGTGGTATGCTGGCGCCACCCACGTGGTACCACTCAAAATAAGTGTCTTCGCTTGTGTGGTACAGAAACGGAAAAACGTCGTATCAGACGCTAGCGCCTCACCAGCCAAAGCAGTCCATATCATTGTAGGACCTACAGACAGTACCGGCGTCGTACTGGTTTACCGTGGTTTCCTATTCTAGCGTCAGGAACATGTTACCACGAAAAACCAGTACAGGTGTCCAGTGTTGGAACAGGGGGAAAAGTCGTATACTAAGCTAGCTTACAGAAAATGTTACCACAACAAGTCACTGTACCCATGCGCCAGTGTAGTAGCCAAGGTCGTCCGCAGGCCACGAAGTGAAGTGTCCGAACGTCATAGGGCGGGAAGCTGGGTGTGGGTGGTGGCGAAGAGTCGTTTGGAAATGTGGTAGAGCTTGAACCGGCCCCCCCACAAAGTGGGGGTATTGCCCGCCTCCTATGAAAACCCTGGCACTGGTGAGAACGGAGTGTCCCCACGTGCTAGTAAGTGTTGTTGTTGTTGTTGTTTTTGTTGGCGTTGTTGTTGTTGTTGGCGTTGTTGTTGTTGTTGTTGGCGTTGTTGTTGTTGTTGTTGTTGTTGTTGTTGTTGTTGTTTTTGTTTTGTTTGTTGTTGTTGTTGTTGTCGTTGTGGTTGTTGTTGTTGTTGTTGTTGTTGTTGTTGTTGTTGTTGTTGTTGTTGTTGTTCTTGTTGTTGTTGTTGTTGTTGTTGTTATTGTTGTTGTTGTGTGTGTGTGTTGTGTGTTGTTTGTGTTCCTGCTCCTTAACATTTGCTGTGTGCCTGCTCGTTAGCATTTGCCACGTGTGCGGAGCTACACTGTCGATGCCGCCCTTTCCTGTGGCTCTGCCGTATTCCTGCTCGCAACGCACATCGCTAGAGGCGGCGGAGAGCTTGAGATAGCCCCCTACCACGGTCGGTGGCCCAGCCCTGGTCCCGCCCAGCAGGAAGGGCGGGCAGGTTCGAGGTTCTGGGTTCGGAAAGGTTCTGAGTAGGTTCGAGGGTCAGAGAGCGCCTTCCTCTGCAGGACCACCATACGTGGTCAAACGCCTCGCGGCTTAAGCCGACCAAGATGTGTAAAGTCCAAACGTTCGCTTTTGTCCTAAGTTTCGACTTGACGCCCGCTGTGGTGCATCAGTGTCAGATTGACTGAACAGGTTGGTTGCGCCCCTTGACGTCCGTTTGGGGTGTTCTGCAGACCCGACCCCCCAGCCCTACTCAAGGAAGGTTTTCTTTTTCAGCCTCTGGGGGTCGTTCTCTTGTCCCCTGGGACCAAAGAAAAACGGATCCGATCCGGGGTGAAACATTGCGCCAGCTGGCCAATGGGAGGGGTCTGGGGGCCGATTCTGAGCGGATTTGGCCTCATCGCCTCCTCCTGACAGATTTTCTGGGGTCCCAACAAGTTCGGACCCCCCGGTGGCCTCCAAGGCACCAGCGCCAAAATCGGCGGTTTCCTCCAGCGGGGGAAGATGATCCTGACCTCGGTGATTTGGGCTTCCTGGGCGGTCGCGAGATCACCACTAGCACCAGAATCAAGGATCAGATTCCCTCTGGTGGAGGTGCCCCCCGTGTCTTGGTGTTGGTGCCTAGTCCCAGGTCTACAACAGACATCCTCGCGTCGGGACAAGTGGGAAATTTTCGGCCTCCAGGGGGCTCCCAGCAGGGCTTGTTTCGATTCCCCTGATTGGATTCGATTCGATTTCGATGGCTGCCGATCCGATTCGATTCGATTTCGGATTTTGATTTGGGACCCGATTGCCCAGAGGAGGCCCCATAGCCAGCCGATGTCCGCCGATTCGACTCCTCCCGACTCGACTGCCGATTCACGTCGATCCGCTTCGTGTCGATCGCCGATCCGGCTCGTCGATTGGACTCTGGGCTCTCCTGCCCCAGTGGCAGCCACTGGGCATCCTGTGGTCGCGGGGACGACCGTGGAAGCGGTGGACTGATGGAGCCGCAGGCAGGCTTCCTGACGCATGGCGACGCTCTGTGCTGTGTCCTCCTCCTCCTCCTCCTCCATCGAGGAGGAGGAGGAGGAGGAGGAGGAGGAGGAGGAGGAGGAGGACGAGGCGGATCCCTGACGCATGGCGACCCTCTGTTTTTTTTTCCCCCATATCCTAAGATGGGGTTCTTGTTATTACTTGGACGCCTCCTACTCCTTCTCCTCCCTCCTCCTTCCTCCTCCCCTCCTCCTCTTTCCTCATACTCAGACCTACTCATACTCAGACTTACTCATGCTCAGACTTACTCATACTCAGACCTACTCATACTCAGACTTACTCACACTCAGACATATTCATACACAGACTTACTCATACACAGACTTACTCACACCCAGACGTACTCATACACAGACTTACTCATACCCAGACTTACACATACACAGTATTACTCATACTCAGACTTACTCATACCCAGACGTACACATAAACAGACTTTCTCACGCTTGGAGAGCAGATTGTGAGGATGTCTCAGGCGGGGCGCTGGTTTCAGCACCCCTAAGGGGAGCCGCCAGGGGTGTTTGCACGGGCTCGTTCGCGGCCATTTTGTGGGGATGTCTCAGGCGGTTTGCTTGTTTCTGGGCCCAACATCCTTCGCTTTCGGAGCAGATTTGGAGGATGTCTCGAGCGAGGCGCTCATTTCAGCACCCTAAGGGGAGCCGCCAGGGGTGTTTGCACGGGCTCGTTCGCGGCCATTTTGTGGGGATGTCTCAGGCGGTTTGCTTGTTTCTGGCCCAACATCCTTCGCGCAGATTTGGAGGATGTCTCGAGCGAGGCGGCACCCCTAAGGGGAGCCGCCAGCAGGCTCGTTCGCGGCCATTTTGTGGGGATGTCTCAGGCGGTTTGCCTGTTTCTGTGCCCAACATCCTTCGCTTTCGGAGCAGATTTGGAGGATGTCTCGAGCGAGGCGCTCATTTCAGCACCCCTAAGGGGAGCCGCCAGGGGTGGTTGCACGGGCTCGTTCGCGGCCATTTTGTGGGGATGTCTCAGGCGGTTTGCTTGTTTCTGGGCTCAACATCCTTCGCTTGGAGAGCAGATTGTGAGGATGTCTCAGGCGGGGCGCTGGTTTCAGCACCCCTAAGGGGAGCCGCCAGGGGTGTTTGCACGGGCTCGTTCGCGGCCATTTTGTGGGGATGTCTCAGGCGGTTTGCTTGTTTCTGGGCTCAACATCCTTCGCTTGGAGAGCAGATTGTGAGGATGTCTCAGGCGGGGCGCTGGTTTCAGCACCCCTAAGGGGAGCCGCCAGGGGTGTTTGCACGGGCTCGTTCGCGGCCATTTTGTGGGGATGTCTCAGGCGGTTTGCTTGTTTCTGGGCCCAACATCCTTCGCTTTCGGAGCAGATTTGGAGGATGTCTCGAGCGAGGCGCTCATTTCAGCCCCCTAAGGGGAGCCGCCAGGGGTGTTTGCACGGGCTCGTTCGCGGCCATTTTGTGGGGATGTCTCAGGCGGTTTGCTTGTTTCTGGGCCCAACATCCTTCGCTTTCGGAGCAGATTTGGAGGATATCTCGAGCGAGGCGCTCATTTCAGCACTCCTAAGGGGAGCCGCCAGGGGTGTTTGCACGGGCTCGTTCGCGGCCATTTTGTGGGGATGTCTCAGGCGGTTTGCTTGTTTCTGGGCCCAACATCCTTCGCTTTCGGAGTAGATTTGGAGGATGTCTCGAGCGAGGCGAGCGAGGCGCTCATTTCAGCACCCCTAAGGGGAGCCGCCAGGGGTGGTTGCACGGGCTCGTTCGCGGGCATTTTGTGGGGATGTCTCAGGCGGTTTGCCTGTTTCTGTGCCCAACATCCTTCGCTTTCGGAGCAGATTTGGAGGATGTCTCGAGCGAGGCGCTCATTTTCACCCCCCAGGTGGGCCAGATTTGGAGGATGTCTCGATCGGTTTGCTTGTTTTGGTGGCCAGGCTCGTGGGCGCAGATTCTTCTCAGGATGCCACAGGAGGCTCCAACAGGCTCCAGGAGGCTCCAGGAGACCACATGAGGTCCCAGGAGGCATCAGGAGGCCACAGAAAGACTCAAGAGGCCACAGGATGTCCCAAGAGGCTCAGGAGGCCCCAGGAAGCTCCAGAAGGCCTCAGGAAACCACAGGAGGCCCCAGGAGGCAACAGGAAGCGCCAGGAGGCCTCGGAAGGCAACAGGAGGCCCCGAGAGGCCCCAGGAGCAGGAGGCCTCAGAAGGCAACAGGAGTGGCTCCAATCCCATGTGTTTTACTTATGCTCCTATCGATTGGGCCTCACCTGGAGCACGATTCTTTGATGTTCTACGTATGTTTCTATAGATGGTCCTTCTCCTGTGTACACAATCCTAAATGTTTTACTCATGTTCCTATGTATTGGGCCTCTCCTGGGGCACGAGTCCTTGGGGTTTTACGCGTGTTCCTATAGATTGCCCTTCTCCTGTGGCTCTAATCCGCACTGTTTATGTACGTCTGTTGCTATAGATTGCGCCTCGCCTGTGGCACGAAACCTTCCTAGGAGGTCCCAGGAGGTCCCAAGAGGCTCCTGGAGACCCCAGGAAGCCCCAGTAGGTTTCAGGAGGCCCCAGGAGGCCCCAGGCTCATGCACAGAGACGCGCTAGTACTACTGAGGCTCATTCACACTCCAATTCATTCGCAGTTAGATTGATGTCCAGACCGTCACAACTGAAGCCCGTTAATATTCGAAAGCTCTTGCGCCTAGACATTCACGGCGGACAGGTCCATGCGAGTAGATGCACATATGGGGAGCTCCACGCAGTGTTTTTTTTTTTTTTTTTTTTTTTCTCTCCAGTGCCCGGCAGCCCTCCGCGGGCGCGGACCTCTGCACGCCGGCCCTCGCTCGCTCGCTCGCTCGCGCGCTCCTGCCCCAGGAGGGGGCCCATAGAGCCCCGGGGGGCCCTGCGGCGAGCCAAAGCCGCGGCGTCGGCTGCCCGGGGGTGGTGCTGCGGTGGGCTCGTGGCGTGCCGTCGTGGCGGCGTCTGTAGGGGGCCACATGCGAACCCTACCCCTGCCCCCCACGATTTCTGAGGGGGAGGGTGGGGTAGGGTTCGCATGTGGCCCCCTAGTCTGGGGGCGGTCTTCCAGGCGGTGCGCCGCCAGTGGCCCCGGAATCGGTGGACATCGGACGATCGGCGCCCTCCTTGAGTCGGGCGTGCCCCTCTACGGGGGGAATATTCAAACATAGTCAAAAAATCGTCGGGGGACGATTTTTTGAGTATTGGTTGACCATTTGTGATTCGTTTTGGGGTCTTTGTTTAATTTTTCCTTCAGAATCTGCTTGTAGGGGGACATCCCCGACCTAGCGCTACCCGAAAGCCACGCTCGTTCAAGGCGGAGCGGTCCGCGCGGTGGCAGGGGCCGCGCGCGGGAGTCGCCACGGCGGCGAGCCCGCCGTGGGCCTTCGGCCGCCCTGGTGCGCCCGTGTTGAGGCGCAGCACGTGCCGTGTTCAACGCGCACGTGCTGGCACGCTGCGCATTGGCTCGGCGCGCGTTGGTCCACGCTCTCGGGCGAACGTGCCGCGCCAGGCGTACGCTTTCGGTCTGCGGTGTTGCGCTCCGTGTCGGCACGCTGCGTGTTGCGTGTCGCGTGGGGATCGTGGCGGCTCTGCGGAGGGCTTGGGCCTGCGGCAAGGCGCGGCCAGCCCGACGCCGACGGCGGGCGGCGGTGGGCGGCGGCGGCGGCGGCGACGGCCGCAACGGCGGCGGCCCGGGAAGTCATGACAGACCCTCCGGGAGGGGGAAGAAGGACCACGTCGTCCTAGTCACTAGTCCTCAGAACGCCCAGTGGGGGATCCCGGGGAGGAAGCAGGCCGTGGGGGATCCGCAGGTTCCTCGTGCGCGACGGCGCCAAGCTGCTGACCACCTTCGACTCGTTCATGGGCAGGGCGCTGCCAGCCGGCGGGGAGTTCGCGCGCAGGATGGACCTGCAGCGGCCCAAGGACTGTCGCGGGCCGTCGACGTCGTTCTCGGCGGCGGCGCTGGCGGCGTCGGCGTCGGCGGCGGCGTTGGCGTCGGCGTTGGCGGCGTTGGCGTCGGCTTTGGCGTTGGCGGCGTTGGCGTCGGCGTTGGCGGCGTTGGCGTCGGCGTTGGCGGCGCTGGCGTTGGCGTTGGCGGCGTTGTCACGGCGGCGGCGGCGGCGTCGGCGTCGGCGGCGACGTCGGCGGCGGCGTCGCCAGGCCTCCAGTGCCGCTCGCGGCGGCCGGCTCGCGACGGCCGGTGTCCGACGTCGTGGCCTTCGCCTGAGTGACCTTGTGTTAAGTCGGGCCTGTCCCTCTACAGGAGGAAAATTCAAAAATAGTCAATAAAACCGCACGGGGACGATTTTTCGATTATTTAATCGCTTCGCTCATTCCGCCGGCCCTCGGGCGCTCTATGGGGCCTCTTTGAAGCCTCTTGGGGGCCTTTTTGGGGCCTCCTAGGGGCCTCTTGGGGGCCTCTTGGGGGTCTCTTGGGGCTCCTTGGCGGCGTCTTGGGGCCCCCTTGGGCCTCTTGTGGGGCTCTTGGGGGCCTCTTGGGGCGGGGTAGTCGAGTGCACCCCCCTCGCAGGCCACAATCCTCGTGAGGGGTGTCGAAAAAAGGCCCTCAAAACCATCTCTGAGTAGACCTTCCCGGGCTGCGATCGGGGTACTTTTCGCCGGGGGACCCCCAGGGGCCGCCCCGCGCGCGCGAACTAAAAGAATTGTTAACCAGTCACCGGAGATCTTAGCACGCCTCTGGCCCGTTGGGCCGGCGAATTTTAGGACCATTTTTGAATTTTCTTTGATTTTTTTTCGCTCAAAATCCGCCTGTAGGGGGACATGACCGACCTAAACCTTGTGGTGTGGGCTCGCTGGGTTACCCCTGTCGCTGAGTGCGATGCGATAGCAGCGGATTGCGCGCTCCTGTTTTTTTTTTTTGTTTTGTTTTTGTTTTCTGTTTTTGTTTTAAATCCCCGCAAAAAGCGAAAGGCACGCACCAAAGGTCACTCTTCCGTGTAGCCGACGAAGCGATCCTGGGATCGGGAGCTGGTCCGCGGGATGGGGTCGAGAGGTCCAGGGGCTCGCGCCACGACCAAAACCATGTTGCCAGACGTCTAATGCAGTCGTCGTCGTCGTCGTCGTCGTCGTCGTCGTCGTCGTGGGCCTGGTCGCCGTCGTCGTCGCCGTCGTCGTCGCCATCGTCGTCGTCGCCGACGGCGTCGTCGTCCTGCCCTTCGAAGCCCGACCAAGTATCTGCCCTGGGGTGCCTTGTGAGAGCAGCATGTCGAGGCGGATCAACAAGACGGCAGCAGAGCAGCATGTCGAGGCGGATCGTGGCGCCCTGGGAGATGCAACAAGACGGCGGGAAGCATCGACGTCGTCGGTGTCGTCGGCGCCATCGGCGGCGTCGTCGTCGACGAGGAGTGGCAGGGAGGAGGGGATGGAGGAGGCAGGTAGGAGGAGGAGGAGGAGGAGAAGGAGGAGGAGGATGAGAAGGAGGAATGTAGGATGAGAAGGAGGAGGAGGAGGAGGAGGAGGAGGAGGAGGAGGAGGAGGAGGACCAGTGTTGACCTAAGACGCATCAGCGATGTTACAATCAGCCCTTCCTCCAAGTTCCCTCTTCATAGGCTCCTGCACGGGTTTATTTTCACTGAGAGAAGTGCCCCGTTGGAAGACAACCGCTTGAGAATCCGGAATTGTGCCAGAGCGCCATTCCTTGGAATCACAGGTACTATGTTGCGTCTTGACCATCCTGAGTCGTGACAGAACACGATTTCTAGGATTTCCCCCCCGCGGATCAAAGTGACTGTTGCGCCCAGACATTCCGACATCGTGCCAAAACACAACGTGTGGGACGTTAAGCCTGGGAGTCTTTGAAACCCTTGCAAACTTTTAAAACGAATGTGCGCGGCGGGCGCTAAGGCGAGAGAGAGAGAGAGAGAGAGAGAGCCACATTTTGAAAACGGACCGCCCTCCATCCGTTTTCCTCCGCTTTGCCATTTGCAGCTGAGGGAGGCGACCTCGTGAGGAAAGGTTCATGCACACGCCCAGCCCGCCCTTTCGATGGCCGGGGTTGCGACAGGTGGAATTTATTATTAAGAAAGGCAGTGAGGAGGAGGAGGAGGAGGAGGAGGAGGAGGAGGAGGCGGAGGAGGAGGAGGAGAGGAGGAGGAGGAGGGAGGAGGAGGGAGGGCGGCATCCGACGGATCCTTTCGCCCCAGGCACCAGGCAACAGGAGGAGGAGGAGAAGGAGGAGGAGGAGGAGGAGGAGGCGGTGCAGAGGGCAGAGCTACCCCGCCCCCATGGGAGGCCCTCCGCGCTCGTGGCCACCGTCTTTTTCAGTACGGCTCCCTTTTTTGGGGGAGGGTGCCTGCGTCCATTGGAGGACTTTGATGCCACCAGTCCGAGCCCGACTAGGACGATGACGATGATGGCGATGATGATGACGATGATGGCGATGATGATGGCGATGATGATGATGATGATGATGATGATGATGATGATGATGATGATGATGATGATGATGATGATGATGATGATGATGAATGTGATGATGATGATGATGATGATGATGATGATGATGATGACGTGGACATGATGATGCGATGCTTGATGATGTTGAGATGCATAAGTTTGATGAGGATTTCGATGGTGATGATGATGATGATGATGATGATGATGATGATGATGATGATGATGATGATGATGATGATGATGATGATGATGATGATGATGATTTTGATAATGGTGATGAGGATGACCATGCTGATGCTGCTGCGGATGATGATGATTTTGATACTGGTGATGCTGATGAACATGATGATGCTGCTGATGATGATGATGACGACGATGACGACGATGGTGATAAGTGTGCTGCTGCTGATGATGCCGTTGATGATAGTGATGTTGGTGGTTCTGATGCTGATGGCGATGAGGATGGTGATGATGATGCCGATGATGCTGACGATGATGATGGTTCTGATTAAGATGATCGTGATGCTGATGCCGATTATGATTAGGATGATGGTGATGATAACGATGCTGACAATGATGATGTCGATGATGATGACGACTATGCTATGTATGATGATGCTGGCGACTATGCTGCTGATTTGCTGATGATGATGCTGATGCTGATGCTGCTGATGCTGATGATGATGCTGCTGCTGAGGATGACGATGCTGATGACGATGATGATGCTTCTGCTGCTGATGATGATGCTAATGCTGCTGACGTTGCTGATGATGCTGATGATGATGACGATACTGATGATGACGATGATGATGCTGATGATGAGGATTCTGATTCTGCTGATGATGCTGATGCTGATGATGCTGATGATGATGCAGATGAGGATGATGCTGATGCTGATGCTGTTGCTGATGCTGCTTATGATGCTGATGATGCTGATGAGGAGGCTGATGATGATGATGAGGAGGAGGAGGAGGAGCGACATGGTCCAGCAAAGGAAGGGCGGACATGGGAAGGACAAGGCGGTCCGAGAACAGACAACAGAGGAAATCATGGATGGGGGAGGAGGAGGAGCAGGAGGCGGAGGAGGAGGAGGAGGAGGAGGAGAGGAGGAGGAGGAGGAGGAGGACGGTGTCGATCGGACTCCGCCGACGACGCCGACTCGGCGTCGTCGTCCGCGACGTGGTCGTGGTCGTTCGTAGTTGGTCTCGTCGGCATTATCGTCGTCGGCGGCGTCGTCGCCGTCGCCGTCGTAGTCTTCGCCTCCGAGGACGAGCTCCTCGCCGAGCTCCCCTGGGCGCTGGACAAGCTCGGGCTGCTGCCCCTGGCCGTGCGCTCGGCGGAGGCTCCTCCTCCCTCAGCCTCTCCTTCCTCTCCCCTCCTCCTCTTGTCTTCCTCCTCCTCCTTCTCCCTCTCCATCCCCTCCTCCGCTCCTCCTCTTATTCCTTTCTCCTCCTTTCTATCTTCTTCTAGGGGGGAGCCTCCTTCTCCTCCTCTCCCTCCTCCTCCTCGTCCCCCTCCTCGTACCAGAAGTGGTGTCTTGGAAGGATTCAGGATTATGAGGGTGCAGCAGTTACGTTGATTCGCGGTGTTGAAGTCCCAGGAATGGCCTTCTGGCACGAATCAGGATCGTCAAGACGCAACAGTCAGGTTGATCCGTGGCGTTGTAATCCCGAGAACAAGGTTTTGGCATGCTTGAGGGTCTTCAACAGGTTGTCTTACAACGAGGCAGTTCCCTCAGTGGAAATGAACGTTGTAGGGGCCTATGAAGAGGGAGCTTGGAGGGAGGGTTTATTTCAACATCGCCGATGACTCTTGTGTTTGCACTGGTCCTCCTCCTCCTCCTCCTCCTCCTCCTCCTCCTCCTCCTCCTCCTCCTCTCACCTCGTCTGGTCCCCCCCCTTCTTCCCGAGGAGGAGGAGCTGGCCGCGGTGATATCCCGCCTGACCGTGCGGGAAGGTGCGAAGACCCTTCGCGAGGCCTCGTCGGCGGAACTCCGCGCCGCCGCCGCTGCCGCCGCCGCCGTCGTCGCTCGGTCGTTCGATCGGTCGGTCAGTCGGTCAGTCGGTCGGTCGGTCGTTAGTTCGTGTGTTTGTGTGTTTGTTCGTTCGGTCAGTCGTGGTTGTGGTGGTCGTTGTCGTCGTCGTCGTCGTCGTCGTCGTCATCGTCGGCGTCCTCGTCGTCGTCGCCGCCGTCGTCGTCGTCGTCTTCGTCGTCGTCGTCGTCGTCGTCGTCGTCGTAGTCGTCGCCGTCGCCGTCGCCGCCGCCGCCGCCGCCGCCGTCGCCATCGCAGTCGCAGACGAAGTCGTAGTCGCCGCCGCCGCAGTCTCCGCCGTCGTCGCCGTCGCCGCCGCCGCCGCCGCCGCCGCCGTCGTCGTCGTCGTCGTCGTCGTCGTCGCCGTCGCCGTCGTCGTCGTCGCCGTCGCCGCCGCCGCCGTCGTCGTCGTCGTCGTCGTCGTCGTCGTCGTCGTCGTCGTCGCCGGCGCCGTGGCCGCCGCCCGCCAGTCGGTGCCATCGCCGCCGTCGGAGCCGTCGTCGGCGCCGCCCCCGCACCTGCCTCCGCCTCGGCCGCGGCCACCGTCGCCGTCACCGTCGTCGTCGCCATCGCCGTCGCCGCCGCCGTCGGTGTCGCCGTCGCCGTCGGTGTCCACGTCGTCGCCGTCGCCGTCGCCGCCGCCGTCGCCGTCGTCGTCGTCGTCGTCGTCGTCGTCGTCGTCGTCGTCGTCGTCGCCGCCGGAGTCACGTGCGTGTCGTCGCCGATGCGTCACGTCTCGCCGTCTCCGTGTCGCTCGTCGTCCCTCCCCGCCGACGCATTATTTCGCGTTGCGTGCGTCGCCGGACGCGTCGTCGTCGTGGTCGTCGGTGTTTTTTTTTATTACCCCCCCCCCCCCCTTTTTTCCCTCGTCTCTCTCGTCGCCGCCGTCGTCGTCGTCGTCGTCGTCGTCGTCGTCGTCGTCGTCGTCGTCGGATGTCGCCGCCGTGGCCGTCGCTGTCTGTTGGCGCAGACCTTCCGCGAGGCTTCCACGAAGCTGCTCGAGGCCCTGGAGTTCCCGGCGTCGGCCGTGGCCGCCGAGGCCGTCATGGCGGCGACGACGACCGCTGACGACGACGACGACGTCGACGACGACGACGACGACAACGGCGACGACGACGACGACGACGACGACGACGGTGACGACGACGACGATGACGACGACGACGACGTCCGACGTGTGACCCGTACCCCCGACCTCACGATTTGTTCACAACGTCGACCCCAGAGGTCTCGAACCATTCCCTCGGACTGACTTCTCATCCCGAGTCGCGGCTTGGCGAGGGCCCGCGCAGGCCGAAAATAGCAGCACCCTCCCCGCCTTGATTTTTTTTGTCACGATGCGAGGGGGTCTGGGGAAGGCGACGGTGGGCGACGACGACCGACGGCAGACGACGGCGACGGCCGGCGTGAAGTCGGGCGTGTCCCTGTACAGGAAGAATATCTCAAAATTAATCAAAACATCGTATGGGGACGATTTTTGTTTTTTTGTTTCTTTTTTCTTTTGTTGTTGTTGCTGAAATGTTCGCACGAAATCTGCCTGTAGGGAGACATGCCGACCTAAGGCCGGCGGCGGCGGCCAGCGGCCGGCGGCCGGCGACCGGCGGCGGCGGCGGCGGCCGGCGGCCGGCGGCTGGCGGCCAGCGGCCGGTGGGCGCCGCAGGCCGCCACGGCGCAGGGCCGCGGCGTGGCCGCGGCGCTGTGCGGGGCCTTCGTGCGCGGGGGGCTGACGGCGGCGGGGTGGCGCGCGCAGGAGGCCCTCGTCTGGGGGGGCCCCTCCGCCGCCTCGAGGTCGACGCCAACACCAGTTTCGGTGGTGTGCCTCCACCGAGGGAGGGAGGTCCCGATCTCGGTGATGGTGGCAATAGCCTGGCTTCCAAGGTGGCCGAAGCATTACCACCAGCACCGAACTCCAGGATCGTCTTCCCCGTGAGGAGGCCCCCCCTGTGTTGGTGTTGGTGCCCATTTCTAGGCCTCCAATCCTGCGCCTCCTCTCAAGTCGGGCGTGTCCCTCGCAAGTCGGGGGAAGAAGATTTCTTGACTACTTGTGACCATTTTTCTAGCACCTTTTCCGTATTTTCGAGTTTCGTGCAACATCCGCCTGTGGGGGGCCCCTCCTCCGCCTCCTGCGCCTCCTCTCCAGAGCTCAGAGCTGCGGACTGTCTTGTTTGCCGCCACCTCCTCCTCCTCAGAGCTTAGAGCGTGGCCGCCGCCGCCGTCGTCTTTAGCATCGCCGTCGTCGTCGTCGTCGTCGTCGGCGGCGGTGGCGGCGGCGTCGGCGTCGGCGGTGGCGGCAGCGTCGGCGTCGGCGTCGGCGACGTCTCCGCCGCTGCCAGCGCTGCGGCTGCCGCCACCTCGGAGGGCCCCAGCTCTGCACCCGCGCTGAGCCTGGTGAGGCCCATCTCTTGGCCCGGGATGGTGTGCAGGCCCTCCTGGCTTGGCCAGGCGGCGTTACAGTGGAAGCCCATGCCAAGACACACCCTGCGTGCCTCCAGGGTGCCCTAGGTTTCTTGGGTTTCGACGGTTTTGCGATGGACGACGTGACACTCCCACACCAAAGCTCAATGGACGTCCTGGGGTCTCATTTTGTGGAAGGTTTCTCGTGGTCGACCTCCTACGGTACACCGATCCCGGGCCCAGGATTCCGAGGCGGGAATATCCATAGCCACCGCCTGGGGATCGATCTTCGGAGACGTCGGCAGGCGGTGGATATGGACCCAGTCGGGGAGACGTCGGCAGGCGGGGCCCAAATGTCCATATCCACCGCCTGCTGGGAACCCAGGACGTCGGCTCCACAGGGCGGTGGATACGGATGTCTCCCCGCCTCGCACGGATGGGTCTGGCCAGGGGCGGTGTGGGCGTACAGCCGACGCCCTCCGACGAACGGTCCTCTGTCAGCTGTCGGGGCCCGCCTCGGGGTTCTGAGGAGGAGGAGGAGGGGGAGGAGGGGGAGGAGGGGAGGAGGAGGAGGAGGAGGGGGAGGAGGAGGAGGAGGAGGAGGAGGAGGAGGAGGAGGAGGAGGAGGGTCCGAGCTTTCAGGTTCGGGGCTCTGGGCTGGGTTGCTCTGCGCCTCCTTGGGCCTCCAGGGGGCCTCCTCGCCGCCACGGCGGCATGCGCCCTGAGCCTCTGGCCAGACCGCGCCCCGGGACGGGTCTGGGGATCGAGCTTCTGACGTTTGGGAGCCTTTGCGTCGGTCCTCGGAGGTCTTCTCGCCTCCGCATGCCGCCCTCAGCAGCTGCGCCTTGTCGAGAGCGCTCCGGGGGTACCCGAAGCGTCCCGAACGGCCGCTGGAGGCCCAGGCCATGGCACGAAAGCCGGAGAGCCTCGCGTCGTGACAGGCAACTTCACGACGACCGTTTATGTTCCCAGCCATCCTGTGGTGCTGGGTCCTCGTTTCGAAGAGACGGCGCCCCGCGTCTCATCTCCTCCCGCCCTCCTCCCCCTCCTCTTCTCCTCCCATCCCCACCTTGAAGTCGGGCGTGTCCCCCTACAGGAGGAGTGCGTATTCAAAAAAAGCCAAAAATCGCCTGGGGACGTTTTTCTATTTTTTGGGTAGTTTTTGAATATTGTTGGTATTTTTTTGGGGGGGGGGAGCACTTTTCCTTCAAAATCTGCCTGTAGGGGGACACGCCCGACCTAACCCTACCTCTGCCCTTCGCATGCCCCAGCTGCGGCACGCCCCTCACGTGTTTTTCGTGGCCCCATGGGGGGCGCTCCACCGAAGGCCCCAGCGGAAGCGTCCGCACGGCGAAAACCCACACCCGCTCCCGTGGCCCGCGGCGAGGGCCTCCGGAGACAGGATGCGGCCCAGACCCCCCCGCGTCGTGTTTTTTCATGACCCGAGGGGGTCTGAGCCTTGAGGTCGGTCTGCGTGCGCGCCTTGCCCTGCCGCCGTTCCCCCCTCCATCCCGTGGTGGTGGTGGTGGTGGTGGTGGCGGTGGTGGTGCTGGTGCTGGTGGTGGTGGTGGTGGTGATGATGATGATGGTGATGATGATGATGATGATGGTGGTGGTGGTGGTGATGATGATGATGATGGTGGTGGTGGTGATGATGATGATGATGGTGGTGATGATGATGATGATGATGATGCTGATGATGATGATGATGATGATGATGATGATGATGATGATGCCGCTGCTGCTGCTGCTGCTGCTGCTGCTGCTGCTGAGGATGATAATGAGGATGAGCAGGAGGAGGGAGGAGGGAGGAAGGCGGAGGGAGGCTGGAGGATGGAGAGGATGGAGAGGATGGACGATGGATGATGGAGGCTGGAGGAGGGAGGATGGAGGAAGGATGAAGAGGAGGCTGGAGGATGGAGGATGGAGGAGGAAGGAGGGAGGAGCGTGGAAGGAGGACGGGGGAGGGAGGAAGAAGGAGGAGGAGGGGGAGATTTGTCTCTGCGACGCGCCCGGACCCGAGGGCCTTCTCCCCCCGCCGCCTCGGCACGCGCGCTCCCCCGAGCAGGTCCAGCGCGCCGTGGCGAGCGCCACTGGCCTCGAGCCGAAGGCCTTCATGCGGTCCGTGCGGGTCCTGCTCACGGGCCGGCGCAGCGGCGGGGACCTTCGGTCGGGCTAACCACGCTTTAGTCGGGCCTGTCCCTCTGCAGGAGGAGCATTCAAAAATAGTCAAACATTGTCAGGGGACTTTTTTTTTTTTTTTTTCTCCCCTACCTAGGCTCTGCCTAGAAGGGTTCTTACTCTCTTAGCTTAAAGGGGCCGGGCAGTGCTACACGCCCCGGGCGGTTCCCCCGGTCCCCTGGGAGCGGTTCCCCCCAGTCCCTTGGGAGCTTTAGCTTTAGTTTTAGCTTTAGCTTAGCTTTAGCTTAGCTTTAGCTTAGCTTTAGCTTAGCTTTAGCTTAGCTTTAGCTTAGCTTTAGCTTAGCTTTAGCTTAGCTTTAGCTTTAGCTTTAGCTTAGCTTAGCTTAGCTTAGCTGTAGCTTAGCTTAGCTTTAGCTTAGCTTTAGCTTAGCTTTCTTTAGCTTAGCTTAGCTTTAGCTTAGCAGCTTTAGCTTAGCTTTAGCTTTTTAGCTTAGCTTTGCTTAGCTTAGCTTAGCTTAGCTTAGCTTTAGCTTAGCTTTAGCTTTAGCTTAGTTTAGCTTAGCTTTAGCTTAGCTTTAGCTTTAGCTTAGCTTAGCTTAGCTTAGCTTAGCTTTAGCTTTAGTTAGCTTTAGCTTAGCTGTGGCTTAGCTTTAGCTTAGCTGTGGCTTAGCTTTAGCTTAGCTTTAGCTTAGCTTTAGCTTAGCTTTAGCTTAGCGTTACTGTTACTACTAATGCTGCTTCCCTAGGGGTTCCAACTCCTAGGTAGGGTCGCACTGGGATATTTTTTTTTTTTTTTTTTTTTGTTTTTTTTTTTCTCTCTCTCTCTCTCTCTCTTTTTGTTCTCTCTCTCTCTATCTGTTTGGACTATTTCTTATCTGTTGTCCAAGATCCGCCTGTGGGAGGACACGCCCGACCTAAGGCTACGCGCATCTGGGCTTCCCAGATGGGGTCCGGGCAGATGGGGTCGGAGGACCTCGGCGCATCGCCGACGCATCGGCGATGCGGCTCGAGGTGGAGCCCGATTTCCTGCACGCCGGCGTCGCCGAGGCATCGCCGACGTCGCCGATGCATCGGCGATGCACCAGTGATGCATCGGCGATGCGGCGCGATCCTCCTCAGACATCGGCCACGCGCAGAGGGGGGTAATGGAGGATGACGATTAATAAATGACCGGGGGTCGTGTTCACGCGGCAGCGCCCGGGATGACGATTAGAAAAAACCGGCCGCGGGCTGGAAAACTATTTTTTTTAATCGTTCTCCTCCAGTCAGAAATTATGCAGAAATAGCAGAAAACTATTTTTTTAAATCGTTCTCTCCCATTTTTTTATTAATCGTCATCCCGCATTATGGGGGAGGGGGGAAGGCTTCCTAGAAGCACCCCTGCTTCGTGGCGCCTTCTCAGCAGCCTCCCTACAAGAAGCCTTCCCCCCTTCCCCCTACCCCCTTGTGCGCGCCGCCGGTTCGGCTCACGGGCTGGCGCAGGGGCGGGGACCTTCGGCAGGGGCTCACGCCATGCAGGAAGGGGGTTCCGAGGGCAACGGGTCCTGAGGTTTGTCTCCATTTCCTGGCAATCCCGGGGCCCTCCACGGGCCCCGGGTGTGGCCAGAGAACGGCTTAGACTGCGGAGCTTGTCGCGGGGGAAGGCTCCAGGGTCCAGGACCCGTTTTCTCTCAGATCAGGAGGGGAAAAAACACCCAGACACAATGAATCGTCGATTCCCAGGAAAATATGGGAAAATATGGGAAGTGGGGGGGAAGACAAAAACGCAGAAAACCCTTGTGTGTGTGTGTGTGTGTGTGTGTGTGTGTGTCCCAGGGCCCTTTCATCAGAACCCGTTTCCCCCGTGCTCGAGTTCACCTGCCTGACTCGGGGCTCAGGTACCCTGAGATCCTGGCGTCCCGATGTCGCCGAGCCCGGCGTTTTCGCTCAGTCTCGGGCCCCGGGAGCCTCGCACAGCGATCCAGCTCGAAAAGCGGTGCAGAAAAATGGGGGCCAGGGCTCTGGCCGTGATGTTTCACGATGTCGCATTCAGTTTTTTGCTACTTCGGATCTCAGGGTAATGGGGGTCAGCGCTATCGAGGTCAGCTGATCTTAAGTCGGGCCTGTCCCTCTACAGGAGGAAAATTCAAAATAGTCAAAGCATAGTCTGGGGACGTTTTTTTTTTTTTTTTTTTTTGTTTTTTTGTTTTTTTTTTTCTCCCCCCCCCCTTTGCAGCACTTTGGCTTCGGCACCGCCTGTATCCGAGGCTATGCCTCCTCTCGGCCTCGCTCTGAGGCTCCGCCGCTTCCTCCCTCCTCTTCTCTGCCTAATTCAAGCTTCGCGCGGCCCGCTTACCTTCGACTGGAAGTGGTGCGCTCTCGACCCGCAAGTGTTTTTTCTTCGTCCAAAATCCCCCTGCAGGAGGACACGCCCAACTTCAAGCTAATCCCCTCTGGCTGACCTGAGTTTGGCGGCCACGAGGGGCCGATTCCCCCTCTCCGCCCTCCGTTGTCCCGGGTTTGGGAGCTACTACCCTGACTCTCCACCTTCCACACCTTCCGACCAGCATTAAGTCGGACCTGTCCCTCTGCAGGGGGAATATTCAAGAATAGTCCAAACATAGTAAAGGGATTACTTTTTGGGTATTTCTGAACATTTTGGGTGTAGGTTTTTTTTGTTGTTTCGTCCGAAATCCGCCTTTAGGGGGACACGCCCGACCTAAGACCAGCAGGTGGCTGATTTCGTTATTTGCCCGATGGGCACAAACTGGCATCGACGCAAAACTCTCGGAGCGCCGCGCGGATTTCTCGGATCGGCGCCGGGCCCTCCCGGCTGCGCCTGCGGCGCCGCCACTGGCGCGCTCCGCGCGCGAAGGAGGGGGGTCCAGCTCAGATCTAAGAAAGCCGCGCGGAGCTCCGACGGTTTTATGTCTATGCACCTCTTGGCTTTCGAGGGGATCACTAAGTCAGCCACCCGCTGGTCGGAAGGTGTGGCAGGCGGTCGCCGCCCACCAAATCATCCCAACCCAACCCGAAGGCCCCGATTTGCCCTCCATTTCCAGTGGAGGTAGTGTCGGGGAAGATAGAAACAAACACGAGTGGAACCCATACCCCCCTCATCCCGAAATTCGGGTCTTCGGGTTGGGTTGGGTGGTCTGGTATGTAGTCAGGGTAGGCGGCTGGCTGGGCTTCGCGACAAGGTATTCGCCGACCCTGGTTTGCGCCGACCTGGGTCAGTGCGTCCCCGATTCGGAAGAGGCATCGCTGTGAATCAAGGCCTCCCAAGATGGGGGCCGAGCAGACTGGGTCAGAGGTCAAATTTTGATTTCAGTCGGGCACGTTCCTATACAGGAGGGATATTCAAAAATAGTTTAACAAAAATACTATGGGGACGATTTTTTTGACTATTTTGGTGTTTTGTTTGAATATTTTCTGAGTATTTTTGATTTTTCGACCAAAATCCCCCTGTAGAGGGACAGGCCCGACCTAATTTTTGATGGAAGTGGAGTTTCCGTTTGTTCTTAGAGGTTTTGCAGCCTCGGAGTGCTCTCCAGCAGCTGCGCTTCGTCGTGGGCGTTCTGGGGGTGCCAGATCCGCCTCGAGCGGCTGTCTGAGGCTCGAGTTTTATGCCCCGAAAACCACTCCGGACCTCCAAGATGGATTCCGAGTAGACAGAGTCGGAGGATCGCGCCTCGTCGCGAATGTGGATCCCGATCTTTTCCGCGCCAACGTCGCCAATGTATCGCCGACGACGCCGAGGCATCTGGCATGCATCGGCGCAGCGGCGCGATTCTCCGCCCAGGGATCTGCCCACGGGCCAGCGCAGCGGGGGGCCTCGGGAGAGGGATCGCCACGAAGCTAACCCAAGCCTCCGACGATTTGTTTTTTCCCCAATCAGAGCTTGCCTCTGCAGGGGTCCTAGCGGATTCATATGGGCCCTATAGCCCTATAGCCCTACAGCTCCTATAGCTCCATAGCCTCATAGCCCTATAGCCCTATAGCCCTATAGCCCTACAGCCCTACATCATCATAGCCTTATAGTTCTACAGCCCTGCAGCCCTATAACCCTATAACCCTATAGCCCCATAGCGCTATAGCCCTAAAAAGATTATGACTGGTTCTTCTCCGGTATCATTTAATCCATGAGAATTATTTTAAACAGACATAAAACAAATTGAACAACTATGTTTTTTCGATCTTGGCAGCTTCTCCTCGATTTCTGCCTATGGGGCCAGTCATCGGGCCCCCGCTTTTTGAATCCGGGGGCCCCCGCCGGGCCCCGGGATTCTAAGAGCGTCTCAGGAGGAAGGACGGGTCCCGCAGTATGTGGGTCGAGAGTTGTGGGAGTCGACTCCGTGACAAAAGTCATGACGTCGGGGTCCAGGAATGGGTCCTGAGGGAGACGGGTCGTGAGGCTTTGCAGCGCGTTCGGGCTCTGCGGGGCCCTCCCTGGGCACCAGGATCGTCAGAAAACGCTTGTCGGCAGAGGCTCAGTCCAAACGGAGTGCTCGGCCTCCGTCTGGACGTATGGGCCTGTTCACCACCACCACCATAAATTGGATGGGGGGAAGGAGGTGGAGAATGAGGATGAGGATGAGGATGAGGATGAGGATGAGGATGAGGATGAGCATGAGGATGAGGATGAGGATGAGGATGAGGATGAGGATGATGATGATGATGATGATGATGATGATGATGATGATGATGATGATGATGATGATGATGATGAAGATGATGATGATGATGATGATGATGATGATGATGATGATGATGATGATGATGATGATGATGATGATGATGATGATGAAGATGAGGAGGAGGAGGAGGACGAGGAGGAGGAGAACCCCTTCCCCACTCCAACTTATCGTGGTGGTGGTGGAAAAGAGGCCCAACAACTTCCTCTGGGCCGAGCCTCGCCTGAGCCCGAGGACGCAACGCCGGCCGGCCCCGGGGGGCAGGCCCCGCGCTCCGGGACCGACGTCGGAGGTGCTCCGATTTACGCCTGCGCCGATCCATGGGCCCAGGACCGGTGGCAAGCTGCCGCCGCGCCGTTTGTTCCGACGCGCGGCCTCGCGCCTCGGGGGGAGCGCCTCGGCCACCAGGGCAGACGTCGCCTGGGGGCTCGGCGGGCCTGCCGTGGGGCTTGCCGCGGCGCCGGCGTCGCTCCTCTGGGCGCGTCGAGAGCAAGCGGCGCGCGGCCTTGCGTCTTGGGGAGGGCGCCTCGGCCGCCGGGGCAAGCGCCGCCTCGGGCGCAGGGCCCGCCGTGGGGTTTGCCGCGGCGCTGTCTTTGTCTGATTTCGGCGGCACCCCAACGCACTTGTACTATATGCGCGTCGCCCCCCCAGGGGCGACGCGCACACCGAGAAATCTTACAGTATACGCGTCGTGGCGGGCGCTTTCTGGCCATACCGCTGGGGAAACGATATGCTACAGGATGGGTATACGATATGTTCGGGTCGGACGCGCGCCTCCAAGGTGGACATATAGTGCTAGTATGTCTCCTCTGCGCGTCCCATATTTGGGCGCGGGGCGCAGCGCTTGCAGTGGGTTTGCTGTGGTGTCGGCGCGGCGACGTATGCCTTCCTGGCCGACGGGCTTTGCCTCCCGCGTCGTTTTCTGACGGCCTGGGGGCCGGCGAGGGCCAGAGTAGGCCGAAAATGGCGAGAGACCTGTCGTTTTTTTTTTTTTTTTTTTTTTTTTTTTTTTTTTTTTTTTTTTTTTTTTTTTTTGTTTGTTTGTTTTTTTTTTTAGTTAGTCATTATTATTATTGTTGTTATTAGTATTATACTTATTATTATTATTATTCTTATTATTAGTGTTATCATTAATATTATTTTCATTATTATTATTACTATTATTATCATTATTAACATTACTGTTCCTTATTAACAAAAAGCAAACAGTTGTACTTATTATTTTGATTAGTATTATTATTGTTGTTCTTATTATTATTATTACTACTACTACTCTTATTATAATAATTATTGTTAGTATTATTAATATTATTGTTTTGAACATTATTACTTCTAAAGAATAATTATTGTTGGGGCCCCTGGTGCGCGACCCCCCTCCAAAACCTAGGCCGCAGCTACATTTTCATCATTTTTTAGCGAAAGCTTCAGAAAAGTGAATTATTACCGGATCCGGTTGTTTTGTTGTACTCCGTTTTCCCTTGCAAAAAACACTATAAAATGAAAATTCTTGTTCTTACTTGATCAAATTGCAAGAATCCCTTGCAAAAAATAAGGTAAAGTGGACATTCGTGCGCGCAAGACGAAATCCTTCCAAAACCTTAGGTTTCGTAGCGATTTTAACATAAAAACATCAAAAACCCAATGGTTTTTTAAGAAAAAATTGTCAAAATGTCCTTCCGCGCGCGCTGTCCGAATCCCACAAAACCAATGGTTTTTCAACATTTATGTTACATGAGCTCGCGCGAGCTACTTTTTCTTGTTCTAACATAATCAAATTTCAATAATCCCTTGCAAAAAATAAGGTAAAGTGGACATTCGCGCGCGCAAGACGAAATCCTTCCAGAACCTTAGGTTTCGTAACGATTTCAACATAAAAACATCAAAAACCCAATGGTTTTTCAAAAAAAAATGTCCAAATTTCATCCCGCGCGCGCTGTCCGACTCCCACAAAACCAATGGTTTTTCAACATTTATGTTACATGAGCTCGCGCGAGCTACTTTTTCTTGTTCTAACATAATCAAATTTCAATACTCCCTTGCAAAAAAAAGTAAAGTGGACATTCGCGCGCGCAAGACCAACAAAAAACACGACGATCTCAGGAACTTGCCCCAAAAATGTGACCAACTCCGCTCTCTCTGTCTCTCTCTCTGTCTGCTCTCTGTCTCTCTCTCTGTCTGTCTGTGTCATGTATTGTATGTCACAATTGCAGGATGCTGGGCACACGCGCGCCCCGAATAAGTGACCAAGTTCTGTGGGTGTGTACCCCACGCCAGTGTAGTAGCCACGGTCGTCCGCACGCCACGAAGTGAAGTGTCCCAACGTCATAGGGCGGGAAGCTGGGTTTGGGTGGTCGCGAAGAGTCGTTTGGATATTTGGTAGAGCTTGAACTGCCCCCCCACGAAGTGGGGGTATTGTCTCGCGTCGCATGAAAACCCTGGCACTGGTGAGAACACTGAGCGTTCGGGTAAAATGATTGTTGTTGTTGTTGTTGTTGTTGTTGTTGTTGTTGTTGAACATTATTTATTCTAAAGAATAATTATTGTTGGGCCCCCTGGTGCGCGCCCCCCCTGCGCCGCCTAGGCCGCAGCTACATTTTCATCATTTTCGTGAGGAAGCCTCAGAAAAGAGGGTGTGTACAGGATCCGGTTGTTTTGTTGTAATCCGCTTTCCCTTGCAAAAAACAATAGAAAATGACATTTCTTGTTCTAATATAATCAAATTTCAAGAATCCCTTGCAAAAAATAAGGTAAAGTGGACATTCGCGCGCGCAAGACGAAATCCTTCCAAAACCTTAGTGTTCGCAGCGATTTTAACATAAAAACATCAAAAAACCAATGGTTTTTCAACAAAAAAAATGTCAAAATCTCATCCCGCGCGCTCTTGCGGATTCGTAGGAAACCCAACACTTTTTAAACATTTCTGTCAAACGGGCTTTTGCGAGCAACTTTTTCGAACTTCTGCGACAACGGTTGCGCACCTGCCAGGGCCATCATCCCTGTCAAATAATACCATGCGGGACACATTCGTTTTTTCTTCGCGCGCGCACGCCGTCGTCGTCGGCCGCGGGGCCCTGAATAGTAGCCACGGTCGTCCGCATGCCACGAAGTGAAGTGTCCGAACGTCATAGGGCGGGAAGCTGGGTGTGGGTGGTGGCGAAGAGTCGTTTGGAAATTTGGTAGAGCTTGAACCGGCCCCCCCACAAAGTGGGGGTATTGCCCGCCTCCTATGAAAACCCTGGCACTGGTGAGAACGGAGTGTCCCCACGTGCTAGTAATTGTTGTTGTTGTTGTTGAACATTATTTCTTCTAAAGAATAATTATTGTTGGGCCCCCTGGTGCGCGCCCCCCCCGCCGCGCCTAGGCCGCAGCCTCATTTTCATCATTTTCGTGAGGAAGTCTCAGGTAAAACGATGTGATCCAGATCCGGTTGTTTTGTTGTAATCCGTTTTCCCTTGCAAAAAACACTATAAAATGACATTTCTTGTTCTAACATAATCAAACTTCAAGAATCCCTTGCAAAAAATAAGGTAAAGTGGACATTCGCGCGCGCAAGACGAAATCCTTCCAAAACCTTAGTGTTCGTAGCGATTTTAACATAAAAACATCAAAAAACCAATGGTTTTTCAACAAAAAAATGTCAAAATCTCATCCCGCGCGCTCTTGCGGATTCGTAGGAAACCCAACACTTTTTAAACATTTCTGTCAAACGGGCTTTTGCGAGCAACTTTTTCGAACTTCTGCAACAACGGTTGCGCACCTGCCAGGGCCATCATCCCTGTCAAATAATACCATGCGGGACACATTCGTTTTTTCTTCGCGCGCGCACGCCGTCGTCGTCGGCCGCGGGGCCCTGAATAGTAGCCACGGTCGTCCGCATGCCACGAAGTGAAGTGTCCGAACGTCATAGGGCGGGAAGCTGGGTGTGGGTGGTGGCGAAGAGTCGTTTGGAAATTTGGTAGAGCTTGAACCGGCCCCCCCACAAAGTGGGGGTATTGCCCGCCTCCTATGAAAACCCTGGCACTGGTGAGAACGGAGTGTCCCCAGTCTTAAATGATTGTTGTTGTTGTTGTTGTTGTTGTTGTTGTTGTTGTTATTATTATTATTATTATTATTAGTATTATTGTTAACAATAGTATTTTTTAGCATTATTCGCATTATTCGCATTATTATTAGTATTATTATAGCTATGATTCAGATTATTATGATTATTATTGTTATTATTATACATAGTATTATGCTGGTTTGTCAGGTCATACCTCAGGCCTCCAGCGTCCGTTCGCGACGATCTGGGGCACCCCTGGAACACACTCGGCGAGGCGCAGCTGCTGGAAGGCATCCCGAGGCTGGAAGACCGCCGAGCACCGACGAAAACACCCCCTCGAACCTCGAACCTCCGATCCCCCTCGAACCCGCGCTCCCTCCCAATCGTTCCATCTTCCCACCGTTTCCCCCCCCCCCCCCCCCCACACCCCCGAAGGACCTCGGCGATGTGCTGCGGCTGCTGGAGCTGTGGGGCACCGCCCACGGGCTGGAGTCGGGCGTCCTGTGCGCCAAGGCCAGCTACGTGGCGTCGGGCAGGCCCTGTGGGTCCCTCGCCCCAGAGGAAGGGTGGGAGGGCGGATGGTGTTCGAGGTTTTCGAACTCTCCTCCTTCTCCTCCTCCTCCTCCTCCTCCTCCTCCTCCTCCTCCTCCTCCTCCTCGGCGGTCTTCTTCAGCCTTGGGACGCTTTCCAGGAGCCGCGCCTCGTCGAGGGCCTTCTGCGGGTGCCCAGATCGCCCCGAACGGCCGCAGGAGGTCTGAGTTCTGACCCGACCGCCATGCAGGGAGCGCAAAACCATGGCCTGGATAGTGTGCGTGTGCACCCTCTCATCATCCGCCGCCCTGTCGGCTCAGGTGTTAACACTGAAACTCTCTTAGCCTCAGAGGAGGCACCTTCATCGCCATCATCATGCGGACTCGGGCCGGTTCCCAGACCCCCAACGTCGTGATTCCACAACGTCGACCCCCAGAGGCCTGGACCCCTTCCCCGGGACCCGTTTCTCATCCCGAGTCGTTCTTTGACGCTCCCGAGGCCCGGCGAAGGCCCCACGGAGGCCGAAGACAGCGTAAGTCAAGCAGTGGCGAAGCGTCTTGGCTTGCCTATAGGCCTACCAAAGAATTTTCTAACAACCTTTTGTGGTCTGCTAGAACATTTTGGCTGGGACTGACGTGCTTCAACGCATCAGGCTTACGTTTTAAGAACACTGTTTGTATTATTAGAGCATTTTGGGGTTTTAAGAAATTTTCGTGGTAGGCCTATAGAAATGCCGGGACGGTCGGTCACTGCTCAAGCAAGCCTCCCGCCGTGATTTTCTCACAGCGCGAGGGCATCTGGGGTTAGGCTTTCCCTCCCTCGCGCCGACGGGGGCGGACGGAGGCCTGCAGCGTCATGACGCCAACATCGCAGAGCGGATTTCGTCCGGAAGACGGCAGGGTGGGCCCGGGGTGTCCTGGAGGATCTTGTTCCGGATCTCGAGGTGACCTTCGTGCGGATCTCTCTCTCTTGGCCAGGAACGGAAACTAAAAAAGCAGCCACGCGAAGTTCGCTTCGGTTTCCACCCGCTGTCTCGGGGCTTTGCACTGCTCGGCAGGAGTCCACGCAGAGGTCCGCTGCAGCACGTCTGCAGGGTCGGTGCAGTGAGCTTCTGGGCCGCCGCGCGCCGTCCGGACGCGGTGTCGGAGGCGGGACGCGGGCGGGCTCAAGTCGGGCACGTCCCTCTACAAGAGGAGTATTCAAAAATAGGAAAAAATAGTCAGGGGACGATTCTTTTAATTGTTAAACATATTTTGTGACTGAGTTTGACCATTTTTCATTTTTCGTCCAACATGCCCCTGTAGGAGGACATGCCCGACCCAAGCCCAGGGTCGGAATTCTTGGGCGCCCCGTGTGCAGTGGAGGCCAGGCCATGAAACACCCTGCTGGCCTCCAGGGTGCCCTGAGTTTCTTGGGTTTCGATGGTTTTGCCATGGACAGCGTGGCGTTCCCACACCAAAAATCGGTGGATGTCCTGGGGTCTCAGGGTTGGGTTTCTCGTGGAAGGTTTCTCGTGGTCGAGCCCCTACTGTAATTCGTGTTGTGCGGCACTCGGCGGCGCCCCCGGGGGGGGGAGTGAGCAGGGGCGGGCCTTGTCAGAAGGCTCGGAAGTTCCCGAGCCTTCTGGGATGTTTTTTCATAGCCTTCCCCAGAGGCGCAGACAGCTTCTCGGAAGGCCGGAGGCCTTCCAAGAAGCCCCGCCGCCTTCTGAGAATGCCTCCTCCTTCTCTCTTCCCCGCATCGCTGACCGTCCTTTTTCGTTGTGCGATAAGGCGTCGGAGGTCTTGGAAGGGGGGGGGGGCGGGGGAGGGGAATGAGGGCAGGAGGACGATCGATGGTCGAGGATCGAGGTGTCGAGGATCCAGGCTCGAGGCTCGAGGCTCGAGGGGGTCGAGGCTCGAGGACAGGCTTCGGGCGTTTTTAGAACAGATTTCCTGCGTCGTGTAGTGCTGTCTTTTCCCCTCCTGGGCCGCCCTCGTCCCCGCCGCTGTGTCCGCCTCGATGTTCTGTCCAGAGCGTACTAGCATTAGGATGATGATGATGATGATGATGATGATGATGATGATGCTGATGATGATGATGCTGATGATGATGATGCTGATGATGATTCTGATGATGATGATGATGATGATGATGATGATGATGTTGATGATGATGACGATGCTGATGCTGATGATGATGCTGATGCTGATGCTGATGCTGATGCTGATGCTGATCATGATGATGCTGATGATGAACACGAGGGTGATGATGATGCTGATGTTGTTGATGCTGATCATGATTATGATCATGATGCTGATGATGCTGCTGCTGCTGATTCTGATAATGATGATGACTTATATTCTGATTCAGATGATGCTGTTTTTTATGTTGATGTTGATGTTGAGGTGGATGATGCTGCTGCTGCTGCTGATACTGATGCTGCTGATGATGCTGATGATGACGATGACGACGATGATGATGCTGCTGCTGATGATGATGATAATGATGATGCTGCTGATGATGATGCTGATGATGATGATGATGGTGATAGTGACACCGCTGATGATGATGGTTATGATGATGATATACATTCTAAGTTAGATGATGATGATGTGGCTTTTGATGTTGATGTGCCGGTTGATGATGTTGCTGATGATGCTGCTGCTGCTGCTGATGATGATGATGATGATGATGGTGATGCTGATGCTGCTGATGCTAGGAATGATGTTTATGATGATGATGCTGCTGCTGACAATGATGAGGATGTTGAGGATGATGATTATGGTGACAATGGTGATGGTGATGATGATGATGATGTTTATGATGATGCTAATGATTATGATTATGCTGATTTACACAATGTGTCAGCTCCTGATGCTGCTGTTGATGTTGATGTTGAGGTTGATGATGTTGCTGCTGTTGATGTTGATGCTGATGATGGTGGTGATGACGATCATGATGATGCTAAGGATGGTGATGTTGATGTTGATGACGATCGTGATGATGATGGTGATGAGGAGGAGGATGAATGAGATGATGATGATGATGATGATGATGATGATGATGATGATGATGATGATGATACTGATAATGCTGGTGGTGATGATGATGACGTCGATCGTGATTATGATGGTGATGATGACGATGATGATGAGGATGATTTAAATGATAACGATGCTGCTGGTGCTGATGATGATGCTGATGATGATGCTGATTATGATGGTGATGCTGGTGATCATGATGGTGATGGTGGTGGTTATGATGAGGGTGATGATCCAGATTGTGATTTAGATGATGGTGCTGATGTTGTTGTTGATGTTCAGGTAAATCATGATGCTGCTGCTGATGATGCTGCTGATGATGGTGATGATGATGATTATGATGATGGTTATGATGCTAGTGATGAGGATGATTGATATGCTGATGATGTTGGTGATGGTGATGCTGGTGATGATTATGGTGTTGCTGCTGCTGATGCTGATCCAGATTACGATTTAGGTGATGATGATGATGATGTCTATGCTTATGTTGATGATGATGGTGACGACATTTATGTTGATGATGATGATGCTGATGATGCTGATGATGATGCTGCTGCTGATGATGCTGCTGATGCTGATTGTGATGGTGATGTTGATGATGAGGGGTACGGTGGTGATGGCGATGGTGGTGATGACGATGATTCTGATGACCATGATGCTGTTTTGATGTCGACGGTAACGGTGATGATGGCGACGGTACTGATGCTAATGCTGATGGTCTTGCTGCTGCTGTTGTTGTCGATGCTGATGTTGAGGAAGGTGATGATGATCATGCTGATGATGATGAGGAGTATGACGACGATGATGTTGATGGTGGTGGTGTTGATGCTGCTGATGATGGTGATGATGCTGATGATGATGATTATGATGACGACGAGGTGGATGATGATGATGATGATGATGATGATGATGATGATGATGATGATGATGATGATGATGATGCGCTGCTGCTGCTGCTGCTGCTGCTGCTGATGATGATGATGATGATGATGATGATGATGATGATGATGATGATGATGATGATGCTTACGACGATGACGAGGAGAGGATGAGGAGGGTGATGAGGAGGAATACGACAATGAAGGTGAGGAGCAGTCTGAGCAGCAGCACCAGTAGCAGCATCGGCAGCATCAGCGGCAGCGGCGTCGGTTGCGGCCGCAGCAGCAGCAGCAGCAGCAGCAGCAGCAGCAGCAGCAGCAGCGTCGGCGGCGGCAGCAAGAGCGATGGCGCGGCGTGCTGGCTGTGGGCTGCCCCGAGCTTGGGGGCTTCGGCCCATCAGTGCCCAGCTTACCCGCAAGACGGAGCGCGGCGTGGGGCGTGCGGACGAGCACCGCCCTGCCACGGCCGCGGCCAGAGAACGAGACAGCCACACACACACACACATGGTTGCCAGCGTGGACGCCAAACAGC
>CAUYUJ010022104.1:170000-188003 GCA_963575745.1 Prorocentrum cordatum
TGCCAGCCGCGCTTGACCCTGGACCAATACTCCGCTGCCTTGGCGAGTGGGCGGGTGCACTCATGGCGGAGCTGCTTAAACTGTCCGAGGGTCGAAAACGCTTTGCAGCGGGTGCATATAATTAAGATCTGATCGTTCGAGCACTCGAGCGCCAGGCACGAATGACCCCGTTCAGTGACCGAACGGGCTACAAAAGGCAGGTCTCCTCCGCATCCCTCGATCGAGGGGCGCGCAGCTTGCCTGCGAAATCTGAGACAACGATTGCACCTCCAAAAAGACTTGACCCAGGCCCAGACATGTTCTCCCTCGGGCACCACCGCCCCAAGGCGGTGAGGACGAGGAGGAGCAATGAAGGGAACGTCCGAGAGGTCCAGACGGGGCCAAGAAACAAGAACTTTGGCAGCAAGGCGCGAGACTGTGCGCGACACCTTGAGCTGCCAGTCCAACTTTGTCTGCTGCTCATTAGAACACCTGGGGTGAGCAGCGGCCCCAAGCTTGGCTGATCTATCAGCCTCATCATTCCCGATTTTAAAGAAACGCTCTTCGGGGGAAAGATCGTCCGACAGAGGAGGAGGAGGAGGAGGAGGAGGAGGAGGAGGAGGAGGAGGAGGAGGAGAAGGAGGAGGATGAGGGGGAGCAGGAGGAGGAGGAGGCGGAGGAGGAGGAGGAGGAGGGAGGAGGAGGAGGAGGAGGAGGAGGAGGAGGAGGAGGGGGAGGAGCGAGGGGGAGGGATGGGGGAGGGGGAGGAGGAGGAGGAGGAGGAGTTTGAGCTGTTTGAGGAGTTTGAGCAGTTTGTGGAGTTAGAGGAGATTGAGGAGTTTGAGGAATGATGAGGAGGAGGCGGAGGACGAGAAGGAGGAGGAGATGGACGAGGAGGATGAGGAGGATGAGGAGGAATTGGATCAGCAGGGCAATAATCTGACAGTCGAGGACGTCAACGCACTGCGATGGGGGAAGCGCCGCCCGAGCAGCTCCTGACGTCACGGTAAGCTGCTTGCCGAAACAAGCGCGCCGCCAGAGTGGATTAGACGTCTGCCTTCGAGTTGCCTCGCCCAGACTGCCACGTCCCCCTTGTGTGCGGTAGAGCTGCAAACCCTTGGGACTTACAAGTGAGGAGGCAGATGAAGATAGGCGACAGGATCTGTACCCATCCACCGCCAGGCCCATCCCAGGCCCGCGAGCAGAACATATGCCTCCATGGCCAAGCCAGGGGGCCTATTCACCGCTCCTGTGCCCAGAACGGGCCTGGCCAGCGGCGGGGGATGTGCATCGATCCCGTCGCTCTAGAAGAGATACGAGATCAGGAAGTCTGACAGCAGTAAGGTCATATACTTTCTCACGGCCAGTCTTGTTTTTTTGCTTAGCGCCAGACCCTTGCCCTGATTCCGTTGGCGGCGCCTCCAGTGCGGATGGCACGTGGGAGCTCGGGCTTAGCTCTGGCGGAGGAATTGTCCACACGTCCTCAAGCTTACGTTCATGCGATCGTCTGTTTTCGCAGACGGATGAGAAGGACATGTGCATCTTGGCCCCTCTGTCAGCAGCCGCTTGACCGGGGCAGGTACATCGTGACATACAGGCGGGGGGAGCTCTTCAAGTCCCCGAGCCACCCGTGACACCTGGCTCCTCTGTCCAGTTATCGCTCTCCCGCATCGCCCGCGCCATGCCTGCCCTGGCAGTTCTGGTCGAGGAGCGGAGCATTTCTTACAACGAGCGTGGCGCTCGGGGCATGCATTCTGAGGAAGCGTGAAGTCGGGCATGTCCCTCTGCAGGAGGAATATTCAACATAGGAACACTATCAGGGGACGTATTATATATATATATATATATATATATATATATATATAATATATATATATATATATATGAAGCGTTTTTTTCCTTTCAAAACCCGCCTGTAGGAGGACACGCCCGACTTAAGCCTGTCGCCGACCGATCGGCGATGAATCGCCGTTTCCAGTCCCCCCTATCGTGACCCCTCAGAGTGGCGGTTCGGCCGAGCGAATCGAGCGAGCCAGACAGGCGGCAAGGGGTGCCCTTCAGGCGCGGGCGCTCCGTGGGCGGTGGCAGCGGTTGGGCCGCTGCCCAATCGGGGACTGGCGCCCAGAAGGCCAGGTTTGTGGACGACGGTCAATGGAGAGGAAGCAAGTTGCCAAATAATTCCATATGTTAAAGCAATGCGGTCAACATGTCTTAAGCATGTAGAACATGTGGTACCAGAGAAAAGCCCAAATCACAATCTTCTTTGGGCTATAGGGCTATGGGGCTACAAGCCTATAGGGCTGTAGGGCTACAGGGCTATAGGGCTATAGGGCGATGGAGCACCCAGGCACCCGGGTACCCGGGCACCCGGGCACCCGGGCCGGCCACCGAAATCGGCGGCCCACCTCACCTAACCAAAAGAATCCGCTAGGACCCCCACAGAGGCAAGCTTTGCTTGGGGAATGCTTTACACATTCTTAGAACATATTCCCGACTTTTTCAACATCTTTTATTCAATGATAGGATTGTTAGGGTGTCCATTGTCATGGCATCCACAAGGCCAGGTCCTCCCCCCGCCCCCCGACTTCTTCGCGTCGAGAGAACAGTCGCTGCGGGAGGCTTTTCACAGTCTTCAGCTTCTCGGGGTCCTCACTGGGCCCAGGGGCCGTCAAGGAACGACTGAGGATGAGAATCGACGACACGTAGGAGTGACCCTTCGCTGGAGTGACCCTTGCGGGCCTACTGGGGCTCCCCCATCGCTGAATGCGATGCGACAGCAGCGGCTTACGCGCTTGGGGTTGGCCTCCTTGCGCCCCCCGCAAGCCGTGCACCAGAGGTCTCTTGCCTGGGGTCACTCCTGCGTGTAGCCGAGAAGGGCCGGTCCTTGGGAGGGGCCCCTGTCTTTGGGAAGCCACGCTGTGTAAACACCACGACGTCGGATGTCGGGGCCCCCGTCCTTCCCCCTCCTCCCGCCCCGCCTTCTCCCCATTGGGAGGGCTCCCGTACACGCGGGTCATTGGAAGAAGGTTTTGTTGGGTTCCCGGGTGCCAGAACACTTCGAGCGCCTTCCTATTTCCTACTTCAAGAATCGACATGCATTTATTGTTGGTGGTGGTGCTGGTGTTGTTACTGTCGTCGTCGTCGTCGTCGTCGTCGTCGTTATTGTTGCTGCTGCTGCTGCTGCTGTTGCTGTTGTTGTTGTTGTTGTTGTTGTTGTTGTTGTTGTTGTTGTATTTCTTGTTGTTGTATGGTATTCTTTTGGCCAGCCCGATCCCAAGCTACTTCATGTTTCAGCGTACTTCTTCTGACTGGTGGGCAACCAGTTCTGCGCTGGTGGTCCGCGCTGGAAGAGGCTGATGCGGACCTCCTTGACTTGGGTCAGTTGCAGGAGGCCTCAGACATGCGACGTCGTGTTTTTGTAAGTCTGGCTTGTCCCTCTACAGGAGGACCATTCAAAAATAGTAAAATCATGCTGCGGGACGATTTTTTGAGTATTTTCTGACTTTTTTTTGCATGTTTGTTCAAACAAATGTTTTACTTTTCGTCCAAAGCCCCCCTGTAGGATGACATGCCCGACCTGATGCTTATTCGCAGGCAGGGGTCTGGAACCCTTCTCCGGGGACCGGCTTCTCGTCCCCAGCCGTTTCGTGACGGCCTTGGGTCCCCGTGTCGGCCCCCGAGCAGGACACTGCCAGAACCTCTCGTCGCAATTGTCTCATGACGAGGAGAGGTGGGGTTTTGTCCCTCGCACTCCCCCGCCCCGCCTCCCTTGGGATCCGACGTCGTGGGAAATTGCAACGTCGCGAACCATCACGGCCAGAGCCCCGGACCCCATCTTTCTGTGATCTGCCGATCTGTGCGGGGCCCGGGCCCGAAACCAGGAGAACACGCCTGGCGCGAAAAAGTGGCAACGCCCTGATCGCAGGGTCCCCAGTCTCCGCCCCGCCCCCCCCAATCGGATCCAGATCTCCTTGGGCATGCCTTCCGAGGCGTCTTTGGTGCACTGATCTCTGTGGAACGGATTGACACTGAACGGATGACCCGATCACTTTTAAAAAGCGGACATGATCTGCTGCCGGAGCCCTTCGAGGGCTCCCGTCGCCGACTCTTCACGGGAGGTCCGCGCTGCACGCTCCAGGGGAGAGGCCAGTGCGGACCCCCCCCCCTGCGCAGTCGGGTCCCGGCGCCTCGGAGGGGCGCCGGTGGAGGGCTCCCGTACAACAGGTGGGCCTGCACCTGCGGGGGGTCCGCACGGGTCGCTCCCGAGGGAATGGCCGATGCGGACTTTCTTCTCCACTCCTCCCCCGAGACCTGGGCGCCGCATTGTTCTTCACACTGGGCGTTGCCGCTCGGTCTTGGGCCCAGGACCCTCGCAGGTCGATCTGGCCTGGAAAGTGGCGCAGAAAGATGGGGTCCCGTGCTCCGGACGTGACTTTCCACGAGGTTGCGATTTTTTCACGACGTTGGATCTCAGGGCCCCCGTGTCGCGAAGAACTCGAGACGGAGGGTTTTGTATCTTTTCGGCCTCCGTGGGCCCTACCTGGGTCCGGGACCGCCGAACAACGACACAGGATGAAAAGCCAGTCTCGGGGAGTGGGTCGAGACCTCCGTGGGTCCACGCTGTGGAGTCAACACGCGACATCGGGGGCCTGGGTCAGCTGGGCCAGATGCAGGAGCCCTTCCCAGACATCCCGACGCCGTGCTTCTCTCCAACTGGAGGTCTGGACCCTTGCCAGCGGACCAGCCTTCCATCCCGAGCTGTTATTTGACGGCCTCAGGGCCCAGCAGAGGGCTGCCCGTCAGGGCGGTGTTTCTCAGCACCCGGATGGGAGGCGACGGGCCCCCTGACATCGGCCGATGCGTGCTTCCCGATCCGCGGCCTCAGAGGTCTGGGTCCCTTACCGGGGGGTAGCTTCTCTCCCCGTGGTCCTTTTCTGATGAACCGGGTCTCGAGGAGGGGCTTTCGAGGCCGCCATCGGGGGCAAGCAGCCGGGATGGAAAGCTCAGATGGTCTCAGATCGGGGCCCCTCCGGGCGGGCGGAAGGCGCAGCGCGGAAGGGTCGCAAGCGGTTCGCGGGCGCCCGACGTGAGAGAAGCAGAGGAGCACACGCGCGATCATGCGCGTGCTGCACAGTCACAGAAACTGCGGACCAGAACACGAGCCCACTGGGCCTGTGCGCCAGCGCGCAGGGCGGCGCGGCAGGGCGCAGCGAGGGAGGGGGTGTCTGCCAGCGGGGCGCGCAGGACGAAGCGCGCGCGCGCCCCGGCCTCGCGCGCGCGCGCGCGCCGGGCTGCACAGCTCGAATCAGCGGCGTGGCGCGCGCGGGAAAATCGTCGCGGCCTTCCCTCGTGCCCGCGGGGCACCAGGTTCCCTAAGATCTGATTCGTTCAATCCCGGCGCCTGTCCTTGATTGCGGCCCTCGGGGGCCGTTTCTCGGGCCGGACGAAAAGGGGGGATTGGGAAAGCGGGGGTTGCGAAATCTGCTGCGTGCAGCTGGTTTCGGCCCCGCCGAGGGGCCCATTCCTCGATACATAGCCGCCTCCAGCGCCGGGAGGCACTTGGAAAATCAGCTACGTGAGCTGATCCTCAAACCCCCCCTTTGCTCTCCCCCCCTTTCGCCAGGCCCGAGTTTCCGAGCCCCAGGACGAGCCGGGACGACAAACTGCTCCCAGGGGCTTTCCAGATGGGGCCCGAGAGGATGGGTTCGGAGGATCGCGCCGCTCGCCGGTATATATCGACGAGGCGGCTCGATGCGGAGCCCGATGTTCTCTGCGCCGACGTCGCCGATGCATCGCCGACGTCGCCAGTGCGTCGCTGATGCATCGGCGATGCATGGGCAGGGGGGCCCATTTGCTCCGACCCCATGCGCGAGGCCTCTGGAGAAGCGGCCGGGAGTGCTGGGGTCGGGGCGGCCCTGCCCTCGCGCCCGCGGCGGGCTACGCACGCAGACCACCTGGTCAGCAGCACGAGGCCTGACGGCCTCCCCCTCGTCGGCTCCTGGAGGCCCCTTCTCGCCTCGGGGCGCCTTCTGGCGGCCGCGCCTCGCCGAGAGCGCTCCAGAGGTGCCCAGGTCGTCCCGGGAGGCCGCTCGGGCGCCCCCACGCGGTGCGGTGACCACACCGCGTGGTGGGTCACTCGGGGTTCGGGGTCACCGCACAGTCTTGGGGACTCGGGCCGTTCTCCGAGGACGTCTCGGGCGACCAGGGCCTCCGAGGCCCCGACGCCGTGCGGTGGCGGACGTGGTCGGGGATGCCGAGGTCAGCACGCGGTGCGTCACCACACGGCGTCGGGACCCCAGAGGCCGCCGGAGGCAGGAGGTCTGGTCCGAAAGCCGTACATGTCTCTCCCCGCGTCCCGACTGCAAGAAGGCACGACGCAGGGATCTTGGGGGCGCTCTGTGGCGTCCGGGGGTGCGGCCTCGGCGCCGGGCCCCCGGGGCGGTCGTCAACAAAGACGCCCTGGGATTGAGTCGGGCGTGTCCCTCTACAGGGAGAATATTCAAAAATAGTCCACAGAATATTCGAAAATAGTCAAAAATAGTCAGGGGACTTTTTTGGTTAAAATATGACGTTTGCCCGTTTAGGGAGTATTTGATTCAGTATTTTTTTATGTTCGCCCCAAATCCCCCTGTAGGGGGACATGCCCGACCTAACCCTGGGAGGAGGAGCTGGTCCCCGGGAAGGGGCCTAGACCCCTGGGAGAGCCACTCGGTGAAAATTGCGATCAGCTCGAGCTCGGCTTCGAGGTTGGTCTGGATGGCGTGCAGGTCCCGGCAGACCGATCGACCTCCGCCCAGGCTTGGTCGTCATCGACCCGGCACCGCGTGCCACCTGTGAGCCTGACGCCATGCGGGGTGGCCTGGCACGGGGTCGCAAAACAGCCTCCGCCGAAGGTCCGCCGCCTGCTCCTGGCAGTCTGTGCTGCGCGCCGACGGAGAGGGAACAAAGGGAACGATAAAGCAGGCAGGCGACGTCGTCGGGAGGTCCTCGGCTTTGCTTGCAGTGAGCTTCGGCCAGCCTCCGGCCCTCGTGATCTCGCCGAGTGGGCTCCAGCGAAGGCGCCTGCTGCGGGGCACCGCCGCCCGCGCCCAGATGTCTGGCGTCGTGCTCTCTTTCGCCACGTGGCTCCCCAGCGGTTCTGGACCCCTTCCCAGGGGCCGGCCTCTCATCCTGAGTCTTTTTTTTTGTCGTCAGTCCCAGGGCCTGGTTAGGAGCCCCAGAGGCCTGATAGCGTCTCCCCCACGCGCCCAGCACATCGTCTAATCCAGTGTGATCCCTTCCTTCTCCCCCCCCCTGCTCGCCGCCCTTCTTCTTCCCCTTCCCCCTCCTCTTTGTCCACCCCTTTGCTCCCCTCATCCTCTCCTTCTCCTCTCAGCGGGGGCCGGCTCGCAGAAGGGCCCCCCACGGGCGACTGGCCGCGATGCGGGCGTTCGCCGCCCCCTGCCCCCTGCCCCCAGCTGCAGCGCGGAGCCGCCCAGGACGCTCGCGCTCGTCGCCGCCGTCGTCTTCGCCGTGGCCGCCGCCGCCGCCGTCGCCGTCGCCGTCGCCGTCGCCGTCGACATCGCCGTCAACATTGCCGTCACCATCGCCGTCGCCGTTGCCGTCGCCGTCGCCGTCGCGTTGCTGTCGCCGCTGCCGTCGCTGCCGCCGCCGCCGCCACCGCCACCGCCGCCGTCGGCGTCGGCGTCGGCGCCGGCGCCGGCGTCGGCGTCGGCGTCGGCGTCGGCGTCGGCGTCGGCGTCGGCGGCGTCGGCGTCGTCGGCGTCGTCGTCGTCGGCGTCGCCGACGCCGACGCTGACGCCGACGCCGATGACCGACGAAGAAGACGACGACGACGACGACGTCGTGGACGACGACGCCGATGCCGATATCGACGCCGAAACCGACGCCGACGCCGACGCCGCCGACGACGACGGGGACGACGAGGACGCCGACGCGGACACGGACGCGGACGCCGATGCCGACGCCGACGCCGCCGACGACGACAACGCAGACGACGTCGTGAACTACGACGACGACGCCGATACCACCGCCCGCCGCCACAGCCGCCGACGACGAGGACGACGACAACGACGGCGTCGTGGACGACGACGCTGGCGCCGGCGCCCACGCCGACGCCGACGCTGACGATGACAACGACGACGACAACGACGATGACGACGACGTCGTGGACGACGTCGGCGGCGCCGACGCCGACGCCGACGCCGACGCCGACGCTGGTGCCGACGACGCCGACAACGACGACGCCGACGACTACGACGACGGTGACGGCGTCGTGCACGACGTCGACGGCAACGGGGAGGACGTCGTTGACGACGACGCCGACAACGACGCCGACGCCGTGGACACAACGCCAACGCCGACGCCGACGCCAACGCCGACGCCGGTGCTGGCGGCGACGCCGCCGCCGACGCCGACGCCGACGCCGACGCCGACGCCGACGCCGACGCGTGCGCCGACGCGTACGCCGACGCGTACGCCGACGCCGACGCCGACGCCGTCGCCGCTGCCGCCGCCGTCGGCGACGACGCCGCTTCCGCCGCCGCCGCCGGCTACGACGACGATGAAGACGACGACCGGCGGCGACCGATGGCGACCGTTGACGACGACGGCGACGTCGTGGACGACGACGACGTCGTGGACGCCGACGACGTCGACGCTGACGAAAACGACTTCGACGCCGACGATGACGCCGACGACGCTCCCGACGACGACGACGACGACGACGCTGGCGCCGCCGCCTCCGAGGACGACGACCATGACAACGCCGACGCCGACGCCGACGACGCTGCCGACGACGACGACGCCGACGACGCCCACGATGGCGACAAAGACGACGCCGACGCCGACGACGCCGACGATGGCGACGAAGCCGACGCCGACGCCGAAGCAACCGCCTCCGAAGTCGACGACCACGACGACGCCGACGATGGCGCCGACGCCAACGCCGTTGACGACGACGACGACGACGACGTCGTGGATGACGAAGCCGATGCCGACTCTGACGCCGCCGAAGATGACGTCGCCGCTGCCGAGGCGGGCGGCGGCCTTGTGGACAGCGGCGACATCCCCGACGCCGACCCCGAGGCCGACGACGACGACGACGACGACGACGGATGGCCACCGACGGCGACCGACCAGGACGACGATGCCGACGCCGACTCCGCCGCCGCCGCCGACGACGACGACGCCGACGACGACGTCGTGGACGCCGACGGCGACGCCGACGGCGACGCCGACGGCGACGCCGACGCTCACGCCAACGCCGACGACGACCCGACGAAAACGACGTGACGACGACGCCGACGATGACGCCGACGACGAGGACCGATGGCGACGGACGGTGACCGCAGACGACGACGACGACGACGAGGCCGACGCCGACGCCGCCGCCGACGCCGCCGCCGACGACGACGTCGTGGACGACGACGACGGCGACGACACCGACGCCGACGTCGACCACTACGACAACGACATCGCCGACGCCAGCGACGACGTCGACGCCGACGCCGACGCCAACGACGACGCCCATGCAGACTCCGATGCCGACTCCGACGCCGACGACGACGACAACGAGTCCGACGCCGATGCCGACAACGACGCCGACGACGACGCCGACGACGACGCTGACGACGACGACGTCGTGGACGACGACGCCGACGCCGACGCCGACGCGACGACGACGACGACGCCGCCGCTGCCGACCGACGGCGACCGACGACGGCGTGGACGACAGCGACGCCGCCGACGCTGACGCCGACGCCGACGCCGACGCCGGCGCCGACGACGACTTCGACGACGGTGTCGTGGACGACGACGCCGACAACGCCGACGCCAACGCCGACACCGTCGTCGCCGCTGACGACGATGGCGTGGACGACGGCGACCGACGCTGGCGCCGACGCCGACGCCGACGCCGACACAGACTCCGACGCCAACGCCGACGCCGACGCCGACGCCGACGCCACGACGACGACGACGGTGCTGACGACGACGGCGGTAACGACGTCGACCGACGCCGACGCCGACGCCGACGACGCCGTCGACGGAGAAGACGGCGACGACCGACGGCGACGACGACGACGACGTCGTGGACGACGACGACGAGGACGGCCCGACGAGGCCGACGACGACGGCGCCGACACCGACGAGGCCGACGCCGACGACGACACCGACGCCGACGCCGATGCCAACGACGACGCCGCTGCCGGCAACCACGACGACGACGTCGTGGACGACGACGACGTCGACGCCGACGCCGACGCTGACGCCAGCGCCAACGCCGACGCCGACGTCGCCGCCCGCCCCCCCCCGACGACGACGGCGACGACGACCGAGTGCGACCGACGGTAACGGACGACGACATCGATGATGACGACGTCGACGTCGTCGACGACGACGACGAGGTCGACGCAGACTCCGACGCCGACGCCGACGCCGCCGACGACGACGACGTCGTGGACGACGACGACGCCGATGCCGACGCCGCCGCCGCCGACGTCGACGACGACGACGCCGCCCCCCCTCGCGCCACCCCGTTGTGCGCGCCGCCAGTCCATCATGGTGACTGGACGATGGCACCGCGCGGGTCCATGTGTCTCACGACGGTGACCACCGGCTTGCTTCACGAAGTCGCTGTTGTTGCCCACTGCCACCGCCATTCGTCGTTCCGACGAGCCCCAGCTTTCACAGCAGAGGGGGGCGCTGGGCGCTGCCTTGGGCCCGGCGGCCAAAAGTTGCAGTACAATGGGTGTAGTTATGCCAGGGTCTGGTTTGCCATCGGCACCGTTGAGGTTGAGGGGCCACCACGTTGCTCGAACGGTTTGATGAACCCTCGCCGGGGCGTGATAAAGATACCAGCCACGCGCAGAGAGGGAGGGGGGAGGTTTCTGAAAAGCATTCTGCTTTTTCAGAAGGGTGGGCTTTTTTTATAGATGTAAGGCCGGTACTTTCTAAGAAGCAGTCTTCTTCCAAGAAGCCTCCCCCCGTCCCCTACCCTCGTGTGCGCGCCGCAAAGCGTTGCAGGAGGAGGAGGAGCGGATAGAGAGAGAGAGAGAGAGAGCTGTTGTTGTTGTTGTTGTTGTTGTTGTTGTTGTTGTTGTTGTTTTTGCTGCTGCTGCTGATTTGTTGATGATGATTATGATGGTGATGCTGCTGATGATGATGGTGATGCTAATCATTATTAGTGATGGTGGATTATGATGCTGATGATGATGCTGATGATAATGATGCCGAAGATGGTGGTGATGATGGTGATGCCGGCGGTGGTGATGATGATGGTGATGGTGATGGTGCTGGTGCTGGTGCTGGTGCTGATGGTGGTGGTGGCGACGATGATTCTGACGGTGATCAGGATCAAGATGTAGATGCGGATGATGATGATGATGATGATGATGATGATGATGATGGTGATGATGACGATAATGATGATGAGGTCGACGATTCTGATGAGTGTGATGGTGGTGGTAACGACAGTGATGATGGTGGTGATGATGATGATCAGACTGAGTAGGGCGATGCAGCGTAGGAGGAAGAGGGAGAGCAACAGGAGGAGGAACACGATGAGGATGAGGAGGGTGAACAGTGCGAATCTAATGATGATGATTGTGGTGGTGATGATACTGATCACGACGACGATGATCATGTTCGATGTTTTGGCAATGGCGATGATGACCAATATTGTGATGGCGGAGACATCGACGGTGCCGATGATGATCATGGTGCTGATGACGATGATGATGATGATGATGATGATGATGATGATGATGATGATGATGATGATGACCATGATGATGGTTATGGTTGTGATGATGGTTACGGACGTAACGACAGATGATTTTGATCATGGCGGTGATGGAAGCGGTGATGTTTGCGATTGTAGTGGATGGTTGGTGGTGAACGGCGACCGCGATTATGATGGGGGTGGTGATGATGGTGATGGTGATGCTCCGAATGCTGAAGAATATTACTATGTTGATGCAGGGCTGGGGGATGCGGAACAACTACGAAACACATCCTGATTATGGTAATGATGATGGTGATGATGCTGATGCTTGTGATGGTGATGGTGATATTGGTGATGGGGAGGGGGGCAATGCGGATGCCACTGATGCGTCGTACGAGGAGGAAGATGAGGATGCGGGGGAGTGGGGATAAGTAGTGGAACCTCCTTGGGAATGACGAGTCGGACCAGACGGGTGTAGACGATGATGCTGATTGTGATGATGATGCTATTGAGGATGTTGATAATGATGGTGACGATGATGACGACGATGATGATGATGATGATGATGATGATGATGGTGATGATGGGGATGGTGGTGATGAGATGATGATGATGATGATGACCCTGATGACGACGATGACGTTGATGTCGATGGTGCTGATGCTGATGCTGATGATGGTGATACTGATGATGATTGTGCTGCTGCCGATGATGATGCTGGTAGTGAATCTGATGAGGCTGTTGATGATGGTGATGCTGATCATGATGAATCGTATGATGCAGCTGGTGATGCAGATGATGATGATGGTGATGATGGTGATGCTGATGAAGATGCTGATTTTGATGATGCTGCTGATTCTGATGATGATGGTGATGCTGCTGATGATGATGACGTTGACGAGGATGTTGCTGCTGGTGATGCTGCTGCTGATGATGCTGATGATGTTAACGATATCGGTGACGATGCTGATGCTGATGCTGTTGTTGTTGATGACGCTGATTATGATGATGATGAAGATGATGCTGATGCTGATTATGATGCTGCTGCTGATGCTGCTGCTGCTGATGATGATGATGATGATGATGATGATGATGATGATGATGATACTGACGATGATTTCATTCAGCACCCTTTGCCCCTGTGTTCTGGTTTTCCAGGCTGAGTGCGAGAATCTTGTCGTTGTCGTATACAGGTTGATTCCAGCACCCTTCACGCCGAAGCACCGAGTCGGGCCGCTCATGGTCTATCTGGAACTGCTGACACAAACATTCAGAGACGGCGTGCGGTCTCCACAACCGAAGCGTCCAGCAAGAGAGCAGGGCTCAGAGCCGCGTTACATGGCGAGAGTGCCCGCACGGCTGGTTCCGCCGACCGACTCGCGAGTTACGGCCAGCTGGGAGACGCTACTAGCGCTTCGCACACACTCGATCGCGCAGCCCTTTGCTCGACATCAACGAGGTCCAACGAGCCGTGCCCCTCACCACGCCCATGCTGCGCAAAAGCTCCTCCATCGTGCGCGGCCGCACGGGCACCCTCGACCAGAGGACGCGGAGGAGGAGGAGGAGGAGGGGGAGGCATAGGCAGGCAAGGTGCGTTTAATCGCGACCATCACTTCAGCAGTTTGTTGAGGTACTCCTAAAGCTCCATCTCCAGGAAGCTGGCTGGAGCCTTGCCCTGCTTCCGACTTATGCCAGTCTGCATGCACGCGCCGATCGCCGTCCGCCTCCAGGACTCCTTCCTCAGCACGAGGGTGATACGCTTCTGATCCTTGTCGCATGTCTTGTCCACGTGGCACATCTTGATCAATTTCATTTTCGCCTCCGCGTCTTTCGCCTCCGGCCACTCCCAGATGATCACGATGTCCTTCGCGTTCTGGTCTGCCACGGCGTCGCCTTTGTCCCTTCAGCGCGAAACTGAGGCCTGCGAACGCCCAGATGTACGGAGCGCCGTGGGGGTGGCCCTTCCCTCGCAGACCTAGAGGTCGACACCAACACCAATTTCGGCGGTGTGCCTCCACCGAGGGAAGAAGATCCCGCTCTCGGTGATGGTGGTACTATTCTGGCTTCCAAGGTGGCTGAACTATGACCACCAGCACCGAAATCTAGGATCGTCTTCCCCCTTTTGGAGGCAACCCCCTGTGCTGGTGTTGCTGCCCATTTCCGGGCCTCCGATTCCCGTCCTTCTTCACCGCCTCCGAGTCGCTGTGAGTCCGCTCCGACCTGCGCGGCAGCTCGGCCGCCAACGACGGGCACGGCAAAGTGCCGAGGAGGCAGCCTCCGTGCCCGCGCGTCTGCGTGCGCGCCCCGCGGGAGCGGCTTCGTCGTTCAGCACCGGGAGCACGCGCCAGCCCCTCGAGCTCCTCCTCGAGCTCCTTCTCCTCTTGGGCATCGGTGCGAGCCCCTCGAGCTCCTTCTCCTCGAGCTCCTCCTCGAGCTCCTTCTCCTCGAGCTGCTTTGTCATTGACACCCTCGAGCTCCGTCTCCTTCTTGGGCATCGGTGCGTCCACCCGGAAGGAGCACGGTGCGGGGAGCTGGCCGAGGCAAGTGTGTGGATCTGGCGAGTTCGTCAAAAGCCTCCGGCGACCCAGCTTCGAGCCATCGTGCAGGACAGGCAAAGGAAGCAGGCCCCCTCAGCTCCCATGCTTGCCTGCCACCGCCTGGTTTGCAACGTCTGAGACTCCATGTTGCTTGCACATGCGGCCGCGCACCGTCGCGCGAGGAAAAAAGACTGAGGCAGTTCACGCACTGATTCGTGAGCGCGCAGCAGCGAGGTGGACACAGCACGCCGTGAGAGCCGCCCCTCACCTTCGTCATGTGCGCCACCAGTTTCTTGAACGAGTCGAAGAGCAAGCCGCGCCTCACGCCCTGCACGTCCACCAGCTCGCACTCGAATTCGCCACTGCCCTCCTCGTGCTCCGCCTCCTTCGCCTTCATCTTGTGCCACAGCCTCTCGCCCCGCATGAGCGACACGTCTATCAGCTTCGCGTCGACCCTGAGGAAGGCGTCGGAGACGTGGTCGTTCGCACAATGCTCTTGCCAGGCGCGGCCCACTACCTCCCACTCCTTGAAGAATTCTTGACGCTTCGCGTATCCCATCCAGACTTCGTCCGACCTCTTCGGACGCCGCCTGCGCTTCCGCTTGCGGCCGCGACAAACAAGTATCCCCTCCAGCGGCAATTAGTTCTGCTCGTAGCCCGAGCCGACCTGTTACGCCGCCGGCGCCTTCGCCTGCGGTTGCGACAAAGTATCCCCTCCAGCCTCCCGCTACTATCTTGTTGTCTTTCTTTTCCCTTTCCCGTGTGCAATTTAGGCTCCTGCTTGTTAGCTGTAGCTTTGGACGGCGCGCGGCCCTTCCGTTTGCGCTCGCGATCAAAAAATGTATCCCCCACCAGCCCATCCACAAACGATGCCCAGCCGAGTTGCCATGATCAGGGAAGCGGTGGAGCATGCAGTGGATCAAGAGCTGGCGAAGCCGTCAAACTGAAGTCTTGGATCAGCCTGCGCAGACCCGGGACCAAACTGTATGCGTCTTCGCTCGCGGACCTGCCGAATGAGGAAAGGCGGGGGAGAAGGACGAGGGGGATGAGGGGGATGAGGGAGAGGAGGGGGAGGAGGAGGAGTAGGAGGAGGACGAGGAGGACGAGGAGGAGAAGGAGGAGGCGGAGGCGGAAGGAGGCGGAAGGAGGCGGAAAGAGGCGAGAGGAGGCGGAAGGAGACGGAAACATGATGATGATGGTGATGATGATGGTGATGGTGATGATGATGATGATGCTGATGGTGATGATGATCATGATGGTGGTGATGATGGTGGTTATGATGATGATGATGATGATGATGATGATGATGACGATGATGATGATGATGGTGGTGATGATGATTCTGATGATGATGATGATTATGATGCTGATGCTTCTGCTGATGATGATGATGCTGGTAGTGGTGATGATGATGACGATTATGCTGCTGCGGATGACGATGCTGCTGATGATGATGATGATGATGGTGATGCTGATTACCATGCTACTGATGATGTTGATGTTGTTGCTGATGATGATTGTGATGATGATGCTGATGCTGATAAGGATGATGATGATGATGATGATGATGATGATGATGATGATGCTGATGATGATGATGATGATGATGATGATGATGATGATGATGATGATGATGATGATGATGATGATGATGATGATGATGATGATGATGATGACGATGATGATGATGATGATGATGATGATGATGATGATGATGATGATGCTTCTGCTGATGATGATGATGCTGGTAGTGGTGATGATGATGACGATTATGCTGCTGCGGATGACGATGCTGCTGATGATGATGATGATGATGGTGATGCTGATTACCATGCTACTGATGATGTTGATGTTGTTGCTGATGATGATTGTGATGATGATGCTGATGCTGATAAGGATGATGATGATGATGATGATGATGATGATGATGATGATGCTGATGATGGTAATGATGATGATGATGATGATGATGATGATGATGATGATGATGATGATGATGATGATGATGATGATGATGATGATGATGATGATGATGATGATGATGATGATGATGATGATGATGATGATGATGATGATGATGATTATGATGATTATGATTATGAATATGAGGGGCTGATGAGGAGGAGGAGGAGGAGGAGCGGCGGAGAGGGACGAGGAGGCGGAGGAGGAGGAGGAGGAGGAGGAGGAGGCGGAGGAGGTGAGGAGGAGGAGGAGGAATAGGAGGAGGAGGAGGAGGAGAGGAGCAGGAGAAGGAGGAGGAGGAGAGGAGGAGGAGGAGGACAATGACGAGCTTGGGGGCTTCTTGGGGCGTCTTGGGGGCCTCTTGGCGGTCCCAGGGGACTCTTGCGTACCTCGGGGAGCCTCTTGGGTTTTTTTGGGAGTCTCTTCCGAGCCTCTTGGAGGCCTCTTGGGCGCCTCTTGTGGCCTCCTTGGCGCCTCTTTGGGCCCTCTTGGGGCGCTCTTGGGAGGCTTGGGGACGCTCTTGGAGCCATCTTGGAGGACATCGATTGAAGAAGGGAGCAGCTCAAATTAGCCTTGTCCCTCGAGAGTGCCTACACTCGACTCTTGGACCTCTCTTGGAGCGCTCTTGGGGCCCTTTTGGGCGCCCTTGGGGCCGTCTTGGGGCTCTCTCAGGCCTCTCTTGGGGCTTCCTGGACCTTTCAAGAGCTGTCTTGAGGCCCCGGAAGGCCATCGAAAGCAAAACGGCGAGACGGCAGCATTCATTGATTTTCCTCAGGTTATGAAGGATTTGGGCCTATTGGCGGCCTCTGTGAGACGCTCCGTGGTCACTTGGAACCGTCTTGGAACGGTCTTGGGGCCTCTTGGGGCGCTCTTGGGAGGCTTGGGGACGCTCTTGGAGCCATCTTGGAGGACATCGATTGAAGAAGGGAGCAGCTCAAATTAGCCTTGTCCCTCGAGAGTGCCTACACTCGACTCTTGGACCTCTCTTGGAGCGCTCTTGGGGCCCTTTTGGGCGCCCTTGGGGCCGTCTTGGGGCTCTCTCAGGCCTCTCTTGGGGCTTCCTGGACCTTTCAAGAGCTGTCTTGAGGCCCCGGAAGGCCATCGAAAGCAAAACGGCGAGACGGCAGCATTCATTGATTTTCCTCAGGTTATGAAGGATTCCTCGGGCTGCTGATGCCCTCCAGCAGCATGAGGTCGCGCGTGAACTGCCTCGCGCAGGGGCTAGTGGCCACCCTCAACTGGCCACTCTTGTCGAGGGCGGACGGCGAGCCCTCCAGCGATGCCCACAGCGCGGCAATCACATGCCGGTGTGCCAACGCATGCCTCACCATGTCCTGCAGCCACCTCACCCGCTGCATCGCCAGGGCCGCCCGAGCGGGCATCCCTCCCCACCAGCGCGTGATCCCCTGGTTGGTGAGGGCCTGCACGCGGCGCTCGTTTGTCACCCGAGCCCCCCTTCTCAGGACGCGAAGCGTCTGGCAGATCGGCACGCCCAGGCGGTGGAGCTCGGCCTCCGCCGAGTGGTGGCTGCACATCCCAGGCAGCGCCGCCCCCACCACCCTGCCCAAGAGCACCTGCCTCTTCAGCTTCCTCGGCACGTGAGCGAGCCAGAACCTGCCCATGTCGCTCCACCCTTTCCTCAGCGCCTCGACGCGGTAGTTGATCTTGATGTTCGCGTTGTCGTTCCAGACGTAGCGGCCACCAAGATGTCGAGCGTGTGGAAGCACACGACCAGTCCCAGCAGCAAGATCGGCCTTGAACTTGAGATTCTCCTTCGGGCGCAGCTCCGTGAGCAGCTCG
>CAUYUJ010022104.1:193103-253103 GCA_963575745.1 Prorocentrum cordatum
AGCCATCGGACCATGTGTTCCCCGAATCGGTTTGGAACGCCTTCGGGGAACACGTGGGCATCTTGAAGGTCATCTTGGCCGCCTGGAGGCCATTTTGATCCTTTCGGGCCTTCTTGGAGGATGTCTTGGAGGGCTCTTGGGCCGTCTTGGAGGCCATCTTGAGCGTCTTGGAGACCTCTTGGGCCGTCTTGGGGGCCTCTGGGGGCCGTGTCTTGGGCCTCTTGGGCGATCTTTGGGGGCACTTGGGCCGTCTCGGGCTGTCGGAAGGCAGAAAAAAAAACATGCCACAATCCTTCAAACAACCATGGGAAATCAGTGATTTTGGCCTTTCTGGTCCTTCCTGGAGGCCCTCTTGGAGGCCTCTTGGGCCGTCTTGGGCCATCTGAGGGCCATGTTCAGCAGTCTTGGTGGGCTCCTGGTCCGTCTGACGCCGTCGTAAGCTGTTTGGGGGGCCTCTATGGGCCGACTAGGGGCCCTCCTGGAATGCTCCAGGGCCGTCTTGGAGGCCATCTTGGGCGTCTTAAAGGCCTCATGTGCCGTCTTTGGGGCCTCTGGGGGCCGTCTTGGGGCCCTCTTGGGCCGTTCTGGGGCCATCTTGGAGGCCTCTTGGGCGATCTTTCGGCGATTTTGGGGGGCTCTTGGGCCATCTCGGGCCGTCGGAAGGCCGAAAAGAAGCAAATGTCAAAACCCGTAAAAAACCATAGGAACATCTATGTTTTTGGCCTCTTCTGGCCTTCCTGGAGGCCCTCTTGGGGGCCTCTTGGGCCGTCTTGGGCCAGCTTCGAGCCAACTTCGGCCATCTTGGTGGGTTCCCGGCACGTCTGGCGCCGTCGGGAGCCGTCTTGGGGGCTTCTCTGGGCCGACTTGGGGCCCTCTTGGAGCGCTTCGGGGCCGTCTTGGAGGCCATCTTCGGCGTCTTGGAGGCCATCTTGGGCGTGTTGGAGGCCTCTTGGGCAGTCTTGGGGGCGTCTTGGCCGTCATGGGGCCATCTTGGAAGCTTCTCGGGCGATCTTGAGGCGATCTTGGGAGCCTCTGGGGCCGGCTTGGGCCGTCGGAAAGCCGAAAAGGCGCAAATGCCAAACTCCTTCAACAAAATAACTGATTTTGGCCCTTTCGGGCCTTCCTGGAGGACGTCTTGGAGGACTCTTGGGCCGTCCTGGAGGCCTCTTGCGGGCCTTTTGGGCCGTCGTAGACCATCTTGAGGCCGTCTTGGGCCGTCTTGGGTGCATCTTGGAGCCATCTTAGACGTCTTTCAGGCCATCTAAGCTGTCTTGGAGGCATCTTGGAGGCCATCCTGAGCAGCCGTCTTGGAGGCCATCTTGGGCCAACTTGGGGCAACAAAGGCATTGACGGATGGATTTTCGGGAATCTCCCGGGGCCCCGGCGGGACGGGCCGAAGCCCCAGGGGGAATTCTTTTGGAAAAAGAACCAAACCCAAAGCCATATAGTTCGGCACGCCAGGCACCCCTGCGATGAATCGACAGGGGGCGGCGGATCTTAGTAGCTTTCGGCCCGTCCCGCCACTGTGCGTGGCTTGTGGGTCTGAGGCCTCTTGTATATGTGTTGGGGTATCGTGGGTAGCCCCTCGGGGGCCTCTCGGAGGCGGTTTGGGCGCCTCATGGGGATCTCTTGGGGCCTCGTGGAGTATCTTTTGGGCTTCTTGGAGGCCTCTTGGGCGCGTCTTGGGCGCCTCTTGGGGCCTCTTATAGGAGATTATGGCCTCGGGGGGGCGAACGTGGCGTGATTTACGGGGTTCGCGGCCTCGGGAGCGCGAGTGTGGTGTGATTTGCGGGGGTTCGTGGCACCTGAAAAATACGCGAGTGTGGCGTACTTTACTGGGAATCGTGGTCTCGGGAGCGCGAATGCAGGGTAATTTACGAGAGATTGTTTTCGAGAGCGCGAATGAAATACAATTTACGGGGGATCGTGGCCTCAATCGTAATTTACAGGGCAATTTGGCCTCAGGGGCGCGAATATAGCGTCATTTACTCGGGATTATTGTGTCGGGAGTTCGAATCCCGCGTATTTTTACATGTCCCACGGCCCCCCAGAAAAATTCTGAGAACCCCGGTGGGCCGTGGTAACCTTGCTGGTTTGCGGCCCCCCCCCGCGCGCGGACAGTACCAATTTACAGTTGGAAGCAAAGAGCAAGACTGCAACATTGGAAAACTGGAAACTGGAACTGGCGCAGGGAGCAGCAAACCTAAGCCTCGCAGCCTGATGGCCCCGCAACGGGGCCGGCGGATTTTTCTTCCCAGATCTGCCTGTAAGAGGACATGCCCGACCTAAAACTATATGGATGAAGTGACAGGTCATGATAACAAGTATAATTGCCACAAGTTTCTCCCCGGCCAGCCCAAGGGAATTCTACACCGTGCCTTCTCGGTCATGCTCTTCGACGCCGACGGCAGGATGTTGCTCCAACAGCGTGCGGCTAGCAAGATCACCTTTCCAAGCGTGTGGACAAACACCTGCTGCAGCCATCCGCTTCACGGGATGATACCATCCGAGGTGGACTCTCCCGATGCAATCTCGTCAGGCAGCCCAATGGGTGTAAAGCATGCCGCAGTGCGTAAACTTGGGCATGAGTTGGGCATCCCGAAGTCTCAGCTTGATGCGTCCCGCTTTAAGTTCATCACCAGGGTGCACTACTGGGCCGCAGATGTTGGCACACATGGCGCCGAGGCCCCCTGGGGCGAGCACGAGATCGATTATCTGCTGCTGTACAAGCTGAGGCCAGGCGAGGTACTAGATATCATGCCGCACCCCGACGAAGTGTCCGCGGTGAAGTGGCTGGCCCGCGAGGAGCTGAGGGAGGCCATTGGAGGTACCGGCCCCCTCGCCCAGGAGTTGCGGTCCTGGTCGCCCTGGTTCCGCGTCATCGCCCAGAGCTTGCTCGACCCTTGGTGGGCGGACCTCGACGCGGCGATAGCCACGGACAAGTTCGTGGACGTCTCCACCATCTTAGGATACAACTCCTGGGAGGTTGAATTCGGCGCCAGTATATCCCTGGTCGCAAACCGGCCTAATCTGGCTGAACCCTAGCTAATCTGGCACAATCCCGTTTAGCTCATCCGGCTCAATCCCGCTCAGTCCAGCTCAGTCATGGGTCGTGCCCGGCCCAACCTGGCTCAGGAGCCGCTGCATCGGGCTGACTGGCCCCTCCTCGTTCCGACGAAGGCCTCCCATCAGTTGCCTCCTAACGCAATCCATCGCTTCGACCCCCCCGCCGAGTACCACGGCGGCGCCGGAGGCGCGGCGCCCAGCCTGGACGCCGCGATGGGCGCGGAGCGCGCCGCGCTCCGGCAGGGCGGCGAGGACGCGCAGCGCCGCGCCGCGCTCGCCGCGGAGCGCGAGGACCGCCTCGAGGGCCTCGCCGACTTCGAGGCAGCGGGCGACCAGGCGCGCGACGTGGATCAGGGCCAACGAAAGGGGGGGGGGATAGTCGGGCTCAGGGTGGAGGCGTTTCAACCAAGTGTCGGAAGTTCCCGAGCATGTTCGGGAGTCTGCGGACGTGTTCAAGCGCGTGGTGATTTCCATCCGCTGCGCCTCGTCGAGGGCGTTCTGGCGGCTTGGGAAACGTCCCGAACGGCCGCCGGAGAGCCGAGTTCTGACCCGGAAACCACAGGAGAACGTTAGAGGGGATAGGCTCCAGGCGGGACGCATCGATCTCCAATCGCCCACTGGTCGCCGATAGGGGCCTGACAGCCCCACCCCGCCCAGGAACGTGCGGATTCGCCATCGTGGGCCTGCCGCCGATCACTCGGCGATGTATCGCCGATTCCAGGTCGGTAGTCCCCCACCTGTGCCAGTCCCCCCCTGTCGTTGCCCCTCAGTGGAGCAGGGCGCGTCCCAGATATCTGGCGTCTCGGAGGAATCGAGATGGAGGTTTGTTCCTCGTCTGCGGCCTCTCGGGGCCCTTCACCGTGCCTGGGGGCCCGTCAAAGAAACGACTCGCGATAAGGAGCCAGCCCCCTGGGGAAGTGGTCGAAGGGGGACCCGTGTCTCGACTACATCGAGACGCTGGATGACTGAGGAGGTGCAGCAAGGCTCTGGCCCGTGCCGTTTCCAAGGTCGGCCGGCTGCTGCGCCCTTTGGAGGCGGCCCCTGCGCCGCGGCTCGAGCTCGGGGGCCTCCTCGCGGACAACATGAGAGCGGCATCCAGGGGAAACCCCGACATAGCCCGCTGCGACGACATGCTCGCCAGCGTCTCGCGCTCTGTGGCAGCCGTGGTCAGGCAGCTGCCCCCTGGCCTGTGCCTCGATGTCTGCGTTCTCTGTCTCGCCCTGTGTGCCCTGTGCACCGTCGAGGGAGACACCGAGAGGTACAGAGGCCGCGAGCACGCGAAGGAGACCGAGCTGCGAGACTTCTGCGATCAGCTTTTCACCGACGACGACCGCGGCATTCATAGCATCGGGGCTGGCAACGAGGCAGCTCTCCTCCGTAATTTCGGAGCCGTATCCAGGATATACAAGACGCTCCCAGAGGGTTCCCGCGGAGTCATCTGGGACACTGTGAATAAAGTGGGTGCAGGCATGGCCGAGCATGCGACCGCCGACTTGGGCCAAGGTACAGTCGACCAGGCTTCATACGACCGCTACTGTCACATGACTGCTGGCTCGGTTGGCGAAGGATTCACGAGACTTTTTGTTGCACGAGGTGTGGAGGCGGATGCTATCATGGCATCTGGCGAGCGGGTTTGGCCGTTCTGCGCCGACGCGGCCAAGGAGTGTGCAGATCTCGGGTTGGCTCACTCCAGCAGTCTGTTCCTGCAGAAGGCGAGCGCGATCCGCGACTACCTGGAGGACTACGTGGGCGGCCAGGCAGTCTGGCCGCAGAGCGTGTGGAGGAAGCATGCCAAGACCCGGGCTCGAGCGAGACGGTGCTTTGGCGATTTCGCGGGCCCATTTCGTTCTGATGTCGTTCTGCAGCGCAGGCAGAACGAAGACAGAGCGAGGGAGAACGAACACAACTGATGCTGATGATCCTGCTGCTGATGATGATTATGATGACGATGACAATGACGATACTGATGATGATGATGATGCTGCTGATGATGATGATGATGATGATGATGATGATGATGATGCTGATGCTGATGCTGCTGATGATGATGATGATGATGATGATGCTGATGATGCTGCTGATGATGATGGTGAGGATGATGATGGTGATGATGATGGTGAGGATGATGATGGTGATGATGATGATGCTGATGATGATGATGAGGATGAGGATGAGGATGATGATGATGCTGATGATGATGATGATGATGGTGATGATGATGATGCCGATGCTGAGGATGATAATGCTGCTGCTGCTGCTGCTGCTGCTGCTGCTGCTGCTGATGATGATGATGATGATGATGATGATGATGATGATGATGATGATGATGATGCCCCGATTCAGCAAAAAACGCTGTTTCGCTCGAGCCCTGGCCAAGACCAGCGACCTGGGCGAGTTTGCGCGGCCCACCGCCCACGGCGCCGGCCGGTGGGCCCCCCTGGAGGGTGCCGGCGGAGAGGTCGCCGGGAGAGGCGCCGGCGAGCAGGCCTTAGTGTGCCTCAACGAGCTCGTGGCGGACGCGCTGGAGCTGGTGCCCGACTCCCTCGAGTACCTCTGCTGGGCCTGTTCTCCACCACCAACAGAAGTCGGAGGGGGGGAGGAGGTGGAGGAGGAGGAGAAGGAGGAGGAGAGGAGGAGGAGGAAGAGGAGGAGGACCCCCTTCCCCCTCCTGCCTGTGTTGGTGGCGATGGAAAGCAAGCCCACCAACCTCGGGCGCCTCCGTGATCCAGCGGTGCACCGCTTCTGCGCGATCCCCCAGATCATTAGGGGAGCGAAGAATGACATAAGCATATCAACTCGGAGGTCCGCGCGGATTTTTTGGATCGGCGCTGGGGCTCCCTGGCGGCGCTTCGGGCGCCGCCCCTGGCGCGCTCCGCGCGCCAGGGAGCGGGGTTCAGCGCGGATCCAAGAAATCCGCGCGGACCTCCGAGTTTTCATGTTGATGCCATTATTCGTTCCCCTGATCATGGCCATGGCGACTCTTGCGCGGTGCTTCAACAACCCCAGGCTCTTCACCGGGGCCGTCGAGGTCAGGAGGAGCCTCGCGGCACGCCTCGTCATCGCAGCCGTGGATGGACCATGTGTTGTCAATTGGTGGTTTGGAAAAATGGCTCGCGAGCTGGCAGAGTCCGTTCGCAAAGGCACCTGCGCTGGCGCCAGCGGCCCTATCGCGTCGGGAAACAAAACATGGCATAAAACATTAGCTTTCGGAGATCCGCGCGGACCTCTCGCGTCGGCGCTGGACCCCCGTCCTCGGCGCGCGGGACGCGCCAGGGGCGGCGCCGCCGGCGCCCCCAGGGGGCCCCATTCTTATTATTATTATCATTCTTATTCTTATTCTTATTATTATTATTCTTATTCTTATTCTGATTATTATTCTGCTTATTCTTATTCTTAATGTTATTCTTATTCTTATTTGGGGGCCCCAGCGCCGAGAACGAGAAGCCCGCGCGGAGCTCCGAATGTCTATGCTTTTGTGCACGTTGTTGTTCCTCGACCATCGGCGCCCGCGTGGCGGCCGCCTGCGCGAGGGTCGAGAACGCCACCGCGCAGGCCCGCGGCGCCAGCCGCGCACGCCACGCGCGCGGCGCCGGGCGCTTGGTGCTCGTCGCCGTCCTCCTGCTTCGCGGCCTCCTTGCCTCCAGCAGTAAGTCGATCCTGGCTCTCTACCGGGGGAATTTTCCAAAATGGTCAAAAATATAGTCAGGGGACGGTTTTTTGATTATTTTTTGCCCTTTGGGGGGGTACTCTTTGCGTATTTTTTATTCTACAGGCTTACGCCACATCCGCCGACCCCTTCTGTGACTGTTGCGAGGCCAGGAGTTTCTGGCCAGCGGCGTCTTGTGTGAGGGTGCGGTGTCGCGCGCGGGTGGTGGCAGATACGTGGGGGGGTCCAAATGTTTGCGTGATGCCGGTGGTCTGGGGCGTGTTTTGCGAGCGCCTTGCGTGCTGTGCACCCGGGTGCGGGGTGTCTTTCTGGGAGGTCGGCCTTTCGACCCTCAACCAAGTGGAGGAGCACCGGAAGACGAAAGGAGCAAGAGTAGCGTGCGGAAGCTGTGATCAGCGAAACATCACCGCGAAAGATGTGGCAGATGAGTCGAAACGGGTGAAGAGGCTGTTGACGTTTGCAGCGCGCGCGAAACAGTTCGCGTAGCAGCAGCACATTAGCGCCGAGCAAGATTGTGAGCACGTCGCGAGGAAGAGCAAGGCTGCATGCGCGGAGTGCATTGCAGTTGGCTTGACGGCTCGCAATGCGGAAGCGTCTGGGGGTCTTTTGGAGGCCTCCTGGGAGCCTGTTGGGGACTGCTTGGGGCGTCTTGGCGGCCTCTTGGGGGCCTCTGGCGGCCTCTTGGGGCACTCTCGTGGGGGCGGAAGGCTAGATTTTTGAATTATTTGTTGTCCTCTTGGGCCCCTCTTGGTGCCTTCGTGGGCCGTCGACAGTGGCGGCGACAGACTCGACGGCGTAGGCTGGGCACCTTTTTGGGGCCATCTTGGGGGCGTCGTTGACCGTTGTGGGAGCCTCTGGCGCCGTCGTCGTGAGAATCCTCTCGGGGGCCTGCGGGAGGCAGTTTGGAGGCTTCTGGGGAGCTGTTTTGGGGCAGCTTGGGGCTTTTTTTGGGCTTGTTGGGGGCCTCTTGGGGGCTTCTTGGAGCCTCTTGGAGGCCTCTTGGGGCCTCCTTGGCGCCTTTTGGGGCGGAAGGCTAGAATTTTAGGTTCGTGGTCCCCGTCTGGAGCCTTTCTTGGGCCCCTCTGTGGGCCCTCTTGGACTGTCTGAAGGCCCTCTTGAGCCGTTTTGAGGCGCTCTTGGGCCGTGTTGGGGCCCACTTGGGAGCCTCTCGGGTCGTCTTGATGCCGTCTTGGGGGCTTCTTTCGCCGTCTTGGAGCGTCGGAAGCCCGAAAAAACGCGAAGGCCAAAAACGTTGAAAAAACCAATGGAAATCGACGATTTTGGCCTCTTGGGGCCATCTTGGGAGGCGTCTTGGAAGCTTCTTGGGGCGTCTTGGAGGCATCTGGGGCCATCTGGAGGCCATCTTGACCGTCTTCGAGTGTTTTTTCGGCGACTCGGGGCCCTCTTGGACCGTCTGCAGAGCTTCTTGGGAGCCTCTTCGCTCGTTTGCGGCCCCCCCAGCAGACTCTCTGGAGCGGATGACCCCCCCCGGACCGCGCCGGCGGATCCCGGGGAATCCGGCCGGACCCCCCCCCCCCCCCCTCCAAAACGACCGGACCAGGCTCCGGGGGGAGGGGTTTGGGGAGGGGGGAAGCATCTCACACGCCGATGACCCCAAGGGGTCGGCGGATTTTTCGTCGAAAATCCCCCTGTAGGGGGACAGGCCCGACTTAACTCCAGCAGCTGGGTTCGACGACGTCCGAGGACGCCGGGCGTCCCGCGAGGAGCTCGGCCGGGCATCGGTGCAGCCCCGCATCGGGGAACCAACAATGACCTGCACATGAACGTTCGGAGGTCCGCGCGGATTTCTCGGATCGGTGTGGAGCCCCCTGGCGTTAAGTCGGGCCTGTCCCGCTACAGGGGGAATATTTCAAAGATAGAGCGTCTTTGGGCAGATTCGCGTTTTTGCGTATTTCTCATTTTTCGTCCAAAATCCACCTGTAGGGGGACAGGCCCGACCTAACCCTGGCGGTGCGTTCCGCGCGCCAGGGAATGAGGGCAGTGCATCACCGATTGAAGAGATCCGCGCGCACCCCTAGACGTTCATGGTCATGCTTTTGTTTGTTCCTCTGCCGCAGACGCCCACGAGGAGGCTGCCGCACGGGAGAGCTGCGCGGGCGGTCGTCCGCGAGGCTGCTCGGCGCCGTGCAAGAGGCTCGGGCCAGGGCGCCGCGGCTGGCAGAGCACTCGGTCACGGTCTTTGGGCCGCTCGCTTCTGAGGTCGGCGGAAAAGACCTAGTTGCACATCGGGGCTCAAGAGACGGAGGTCAAGCAGTGCACACGGGGGTCAGTCAGAGCGCCGGATCTCGCAGGATCCTGCAGAGCCGGGGTTGCATTGGCCCGGGCTTGGGGGCAGGATCCTTGCAGGATCCTGCAACACCTGACTGACCGGGTTTGGATTGATCCGGGTCAGTAGATCCTCGAGTACAGTCAAGTCGCATAGTAAGCATGAGCGACTTTCTAAGGCTACCCTTGCATGCTTCCCTCCGGCGCATTCTTGGCCACTTTCGCTGCCCGCGCCCTTCTCGAAAGGTGTCGGCATGGCCCTCGATGGCCCTTGCATCCTTCCCGCGTATCCTCCTTACATTATGCGACTTGGCTGTACATCAGCCCCACCGAGGCAGCGCGCGCGCAGGAGGGCGGCGGGACAGTTGCAGGGGAGCGCCTGTTTCGCAGGGCATGGCGCAAGCGAGTGGCACGACCGCGCCACCTTCCTGCATGGATCAAGGTCACGTCTTGTCAGGACTCGTCAGTGTGGCGCTGAGTACAGGCGAGCGACATCGGAACGGGAGGGAGGAGGACTGCGCGGACATCCGCTCGCGTGTGAGCTGCCCGCACACGGCCGCGAGCCGGCCCGTCCGCGTCCCTCTTCTACGACGCGCTTTCCACTGGCGGCCTGCGCAAGCCGTCACGTGAAGCCTCCGTGCTCTCGTGCCCTAAGACTTACGCAGTTGGGCTGCCAGGGCAGTCCACGATTCCATCGATCCCCTGATGCGTGCCGATGTCGTGGCAGTTTCTCTACCTCATTCGCCCCTCTTGTGATGCGCAGGTGTCGCGCGGCGGGGGGCTGCCGCCGTCGTCGTCGCAATCGCCGTGCGCCGCAGTCGTTCTCGTCGCTCGTCGCTTGCCGCCGTCGGCGTTGGCGTCGCCGCCGTCAGCCGTCGCCACTGGCGCCATCGCCTGCGCCGCCATCGTCGTCGGCTGGTGTCGTTGCATGAGTGAGGAGGGGGGAGGAGGGGGTGAACAAGAACGAGCGAGCTACCAGGGCGTTATCTGAAGGTGTTCCGAAAACAAGAACGACGAGGAGGAGGAGGAGGAGGAAGAGGAGGCGGAGGAACTGAACTGAACTGAACGCTGGGGACGATCTCTGACTTCAACAGGCAGTGATCAGCCACATGAAGCTGTGGCAACAAACTAATACATCTCGTCCCTGCGACGGCCGTTGGCCGAACCAGCCTTGAATTCACAGGGGGGCTCCTGCTGGGGTGAGAGACCCCCGCTGGCCACGAAGGCAAGCCCCGAGAGGCGGATGTCCGCCCGGGGTGCCTGCGGGCCCCAGCCTCAAATCCCAGACTGCTGGCCCTTAGAGGGCCGTCCACGCTTCTGCTGAGGTGGCCTAGGTGGCTCGGCGCTGACTGGAGTGCTCTGCGAGGCCTGCCGCACGGTCAGCGCCAGCTGCAGCCAGTCTGTCCGTCTCTCCCCCTCCCAGCCCCGCCCCCACGTCCCCGCCACGCACACAAGCCCATCTCCTCCAGCAGCTCTGACATCCTCGGTTGGCCCTCTGGCCAACAAAGGTGCAACACGAGCACTGGTGGAGGACCAAGGGCGCCCTCGAGGGCGCGAAGTGATTCGCGCTTCGCGCTTCGCGGTTCGGCTCCGACTCCTCCTCGTCCTCCTCTCCTCTCGAGGCGGCGCGAGAGCGCGAAGCTAGTCGCACCTCGCGCTTCGCGCAGCGCGAAGCGCGGAGTTGGGAGCCCTCGGACATCCTCGGTTGGCCCTCTGGCCCGCAACGGTGCCACACGAGCAGCACCAGCGGAGGGCGGTGCCGGCAGGGAGAGGGGGCGGGGCCCTCACGGGCGGCCTCGAGGTCTCGCTGGGCAGGCGGAGGCCATGGCTGGAGCCGAGCATGTCGCACTCGAAGTCAACGTGCGGGTAGCTCTGGCATGAAGTCGGGCGTATCCCCCTGCAGGAGGCTTTCCGCGACGAAAGATAACAGATACCCCGAACATAGTCCAACGAAGGTCAGAAATACTCCAAAAATAGTCCCCAGACTATTTTTGGACTATTTTAATTATTTTGGGGGTATCTTTCTAATTTTTCGTCGAAGATCCCCCTGTAGGGGACAGGCCCGACTCACCTCTGACGGGCTGCGCGCAGGGTGTGGATGGCTCCTCCTGGCGGTGGGGGCTCGGCCGTCGTGCATGCGCTTGGCGGTGAGTCCGAGGCAGGACTTTATACGTGACCACCGGAGGAGGAGGAGGAGGAGGAGGAGGAGGAGGAGGAGGAGGAGTCAACTTTCGAGGACCTCGGCAGGCGTTGGATATGGATAGATCCGGGCCCCCGGGGGCCAACAGAGATCCATGACTTGGGCGTTGCGTAGTAGGGGGGTCATAAATGGGGGGGTGGCGAGGGTGGTCCGAAAATGTACCCAAACGGTGCCTAAACGAGCCCCCTGGGGCTCCGGAGGGGCCCGAAAGGGGCACGAAAGGGGACCGTTTCTGACCCCCCTATTTGTGACCCCCCCCATGAAGCCACGCCCAAATGACCACCGCCCGCTGGGGCACCAGGACGTCGGTTCTCAGGCGGTGGATGTGGCTACATCCCCGCCCCGCAGTGAGCTCTCGTATCTCCGCCAGGCCTCGAATCCACGACAGCACCATCCCGACCAACAGTCTCGACATCTGGTATCTCCGCCACCGATGCTGGTTCCGCCACTTCGGCACCTGCCCCTCGGCCGCGCTCCCGGGAGCTGCTCCGTCGAGCCTCTCCGCCCTGACCTCCCACCGGCACCTGCCGGAAGAGCTCTCGCACAGGGCTCTGGCCCGCAACTCGGGGGGGCACCACGTTCAGCTGGACCTTCGCTTTTGTTCTCCGTCCGCGTCGACTTCTCGCCGCGCGGCTGCTTGAACGAGCTGCGGTTGCTCATCTTCACCCTGTCCGCGGGGCCCCTGCCCTGCACGTGCCCGGCCCAGCACTTCTCGATCGCCTCCTTCGGCGCTCCTGGGGTCGCGTTCCGACGCGTGGCCGTCGTGATCATCAGGAGGACTGAGGAACGGAGGGCCGATGCCGGCAGGGTCGACGCTGGGATCCTGCCCCTTGCGCTCCTTGAGCGCCTTCGCCTGCCCCGTGTAGTGAACGTTGGCTGCCAAGCCCGCTCGAGGGAACCCTGTCGTGTCGTCTATCGGGTAGGTCTCGAGGATGTTCGCCTGGATCAGGGCCCTGTCGTGCAGTGCTGAGCGCGAGGTGTGACAGGGCCTTGAACGCGTCTTCGAGCTCGCTCTCGCCTGCGCCCCTTCGGCCCCGCCGACCTCCGCCTCATCCGCCTCCTCCCGCACCCCCTGCCGTCGCAGACTTCTTCGTCTGGGTGCCCGCGGCCTGGTCGTGTGCTCCCCTCTTGGCACCTACGGCGGGGCGCAGCCACTGCGTCATCTTGGAGTCCCCGAACAGCGAGGCGTCGCGAGCGGTCATTGCGGACAGCCGGGATGAACAGCAGGTGGGAGCAGGCGTGGTCGTTGCATTCTGGGAGCCTTGCAGAGTTGGAGCCGCACAGGTTACAGACGGGGCTCTGGGGTTCCTGCAAAGGGCGCAACGTGGTGGATTTGTGGGTCCGACACCGCCCATACACCAGAGCGCCATGGACGGAGGCGGAGGAGGAGGAAGATGATGAGGATGAGGAGGATGATGAGGAGGAGGAGGAGGAGGAGGAGGAGGAGGAGGAGGAGGAGGAGGAGGAGAAGGGATAATGTGCCGAACTTTCAGTGTGGGCGTCGACGTTTCTTGGAACCCGTACCCACCGACCGACCGATTGAGGAGCAATGGGAGGCAGGTGTGAAGGGGGAGGAGCATGGAGGAGGCAGGACGAGAGGTGTCTGGGAGCAAGGAGCGGGGGGGGGGGGGCATTGGGCCCAGCCGCTCCGCTAGGGTGTACAGAGTGGTCAGTGGCACCTCCTGGTCTGAGGAGGGGATGGTGGTGAGCGTTGCCTACGACGTTCGCGGAGGCAACGCCCCCCACCATCCCGCTGCCGCGCACTCCCCTGTGCTGGCCGGGGTCGTGGGGGCCCTCCCCTCCCCCCCCTAGTTCGGTGCAGGTGGCCTGTCCTGGGCACGGCGCGTCGGCGCCCGCTCGCTCGGTCAGCGCCCGCCGGGCAGAAAATGGGGGGCGGCACGGGAGGGAAGGGTTATGCTGTTCCCATCCTACTTGAGGACCGCATCCCAGAAGTAATCTCGAGCACCCAGGAAAAATGTCAAACGAGTGTCGAACCAGTGTCGAAACAGTGTCGGGCGATTGTCTCCCAGGACCCGACGCGTGAAAACCATCGAGTTTCGTTTTGTTTTCCCCTGGCGCTCGAAATTCGCCCTGGTGGTCACGGCTAGAGTAGGTTGGAACGTAAGGGAAGAGGTGGGGGCCCGAGAGGTTACCCATTGGCCATGGGAAATCATGCATTTTGGAGTTCCCAGTGCTCAGTCTACTTTAGCCGCTTTCCTACTTCAAGCGTCGAGCGGTTTGCCCTCTTCCCTCTTCTTCAGGAAGCGGGCGGAAGCTCGATCTGCTTCCTACGCCTTCCTGCTTCATGGTTCTACTTATTTTTCCCGACCGATGGGTATGTTACTTTTCTTCTGGCTCCAGCTCGGTGTCTGGAGCGAGTTCATGGCTTGGTCTGAGTTCCTGGTTCGGTCGTCATGTTCAAGGTGTGGCGTTGAGTTGAGTCGACTTCCCACTCATCTGTTGCATGCTTTGCTGTCCATAGCTTCCTTGCCGCCCCCGCGTATTCCCATCATGCCCCGTGCCCTTCCTCCTCCTTTTCCCCCTCCGCGGATGCCTGTCTCTTCCCACACGTTCGCTGCCATTCCGCCGTCAGGAGCGGGAACGCTCTGGGTATTCGCTGAGGGTCGGGGCCATCCGCAACCCAAGGCGAGCCATCAGCAGGCCGGGGCGTGATGCCGCGCGCGAAGGCATCTTTCGGCAATGGAGAATTGAGCAGATGAGGCAAGACATATGTCGGGCGTGTCCCCCATACAGGGGGATTTTCGACAACAGCTAAAAATACCCCAAACATGCCCCAAAAAGGTTCAACAATAAAAAATAATCCCCAGACTATTGTTGGGCTATGTTTGGATTATTGTGGGGGTCTTCTTCGTTGTTCGTCGAAATTCCCCTGTAGGGGGACAGGCCCGATATAAGGCAAGGCGTATCACGAGAGACACTGATCATGCCGTCTTTTGGCGGCGCGCAGATGGGGGTAATGCGAGGGGGGAAGGTTTCGTGGAAACACCCTTGTTTCTGAGAAGGCGACGGCCTTGACTGTAGATGTAAGGCCCGCGCGCGCCTCCTAAGAAACAGCCTCCTTCTAAGGGGCCTTCCCCCCTCCCCCTGCCCCCCGTTTGCGCTCCGGCAATGACGAGGCAATACATTTCCAAAAGACACTGCTCATGTCGTTTTCTTGGCTGCTGCGTTCCCTTCGGTTCCCCCAAGCAGTGCTGGGACCCAGGACCTCCTACAGTCGGCACTGATTCGTGGGCCGACCCTGCCAGATCAGGGGTACCCTCGTGTTGTGTCCTGTGTCTCGGGGCCTGTGCCTCCTACGTTCCCTGGGCGATGTGGCCCTCGGAAGGGTCTCGTGTCGTCTTGCATGTCCTGTCCGATCACGTCCGCCTGTACTCGGCTGTGCAGGAGTTTTTTTTTTTTTTCGTCTTCTTCTTTTTTTCCACAGGCGTTCGCCCAGCGGCCGCCCGTCGCCGTCCCCGGGGCCTCCCCGTGCGCCCGAGGCTCCTCGGGGGCCTCCTAAGCGGGGCGGGGACCACGCCGTGCGGTGAGTCGGCGGGGTCTCGGGGCCGCCGCACGGTTTTTGGGCTCCGGCCGTTCTCCGAGGATCAGAGCCCCGAGTCATCAGGGGTAACTCGGGTCAGGGCTAACTCGGGTTCGCTTTTCGGGATTCCGAACCCGAGTTACCCCGGGCCCGAGTTACCCCGGATAATTCGGGCGCCCAGAGCCCCAATTCATCAAGGGGTAACTCGGGTCAGGGCTAATTCGGGTTCGTTTTTCGGGAATCCAAACCCGAGTTACCCCAGACCCGAGTTACCCCGGATAACTCGGGTGCCCAAGAGGACGTCTCGGGCGACGGGGGCCTCCAGGGTCCCAAGACCGCGCGGTGACGGACCGTGCGGTGAGGTCTTGCGGGATTGCGAGGTCACCGCACGGTCTGTCAGCGCACCGTTTCGGGACTCCAGATGTTAGGTTTTTCCTTTGCCATCCGCACCAGTCCGCCCGAGGCACGGATCTGCGTGATAATCGGCGGCGAGCGAGGCGGGGAATCGAGAAGGAGGAGGCCTTCTCTGAAGGCGCGGGGACTTCTCAGAAGCCCTCGCGCCTTCTGAGAAATTCTCTCTGTCTTCGGGGAAGGCTTCGAACACTTCTCAGAAGTCCAGGGGACCTCCGAGCCTTCTGAGGCACGTCCCTCCTCACTTCCCCCCTGGCTCGCCGCCCAGATAAGGGGTCCTCGGGTCACCACTCCGAGTTTATCGACAAGCGTCGGGGGGGCGTCGCGCCCGCCGACATTCCCACATCGACCCCCGTCGCATGCAGCCACCGCGCGCCGAACGAAGGCGCTCCGACCCCCGTCGCGGCGCGACGACGAGGCGAGGTTGACCCCCGTCTGGGGTGTACCCCCCCACGCTTCTTAAGAAACCCAGAGTACGCCGGTCGAATTTGGCCAATTCGGTGCTGTCGTGTGGGTTGGATGTTTGCGCCAGCATTGGAGGTGGTCTCACGCCGATGTTTGCTGGGAGGACTGCATCCCATGGATAGCACCGTGTATACAGCACAACACACATTGCACCACACGTGTTGTATTATGTGGCCAGCACTCCACATGCGTTGCTTATCGTAACTTGTATTTCGTCCACTGCGCCAAGCCGAGTGTACACGGCGAGTGCACGAAACCTCTGTTTCGGGCCCACCCTGACAGCCAGGCAACGCATTTGAACGGTGGGACAGAGAGAACTACAGCAGCACATGCATTGCGAGAGAGGTAGTGGTGTTGAGATCTTGATATGCGCCAGCCAGACGTCTAATGAGACGTATGAGTATATACATTATCCTTTTTAAGCTGTGCACATGCACATGTATGTAAATGATTGCAGACAGCACAGCGAGAGGCGTAGTGGTGAAGCCAGCAACACCAGGGCGGGATAAGCACAGCACATTGGGATGACGAGGCGATGCCAGATTGTCACAACCAGGCCGCTGGAGTGGTAACTGGCATTGCTGTTTCGATACTCCCAGAGAGGTTCATCGTTTCACAGCTCTGGCCTGTCTTCTCTTCTTCACTTTCCCCCCTCCTTCCCTCCTCCCTCCCTCTCCTCACGCGACCTCTTCTTCGTCGTTGTCGTCGCCTGGACCTGTCCTGGAGCTCGTTCCGACCAGGGTCTCGAGGCGGATCCATCCACGGCGACGAGGGCCCTGCGGGAGTCCCGAACGAGGAGGATCGCGTCGCCTCGGTTCTGCTCGTCCTCCCCCTGCGCCACTCGCCCTGTCGTTCGTCTCTCTCCCTCTCCCTCGCTGGCTTCGCCTCGCCTCGCGTCCTCCCTCGTCTTGGCATCGCTCGGACGTGTGCATTTATTTTCTCTCGGCGAGGACCATCGGGCATCATCTTTGATCATGTGGCGGGAAGTGCACGCACGACATCGAAACAGGCACGGGGAATGGACGTCCGAGCGATGGCGAGTCGTCGTGCACCCCTCCCTTCCTCGCCCGTCCTGCACCTCCTCCCCCTCCTCCTCCTCCTCCTCCTCCTCCTCCTCCTCCTCCTCCTCCTCCTCCTCCTCCTCCTCCTCCTCCCACGCGAGCTCCATGCTGCGCCTGCCGACGCTCCCCACTGGGCTTACGCGACCGCCCGCCGCGACCCGCCCCCCCTCGTCCTCGCGCCGTGGTGGTGCTCCTCGCCGCCGTCGTCTCCGCCCGCCGCCGCGCCCCCGCAGAAGCGTCACGCAAGTCTTCACCGACGCCGTCCCCAAGCGCGACGACGCGGAAGAGCTGTCCGGGACGCCTCCGGGAGGAGGGGGGAGTCGTGGAGGCCGCGTGCTCGTCTGCGATGGTCACCTAGTGGGCCGTCGGGGGCCCTCCGAAGCTCTTCGGGGACCCTCTGGGGAGCAGAGGAGAAGGAAGATGCGGAGGAAGGGAGGAATGGAGGATGATAAGGAGGAGGAGGAGAAGGCGGAGGATGAGGAGGTGGAGGAGGAGGGCGGCGTCGGTACGATTATTTCGCCATCAGCGCATCAGCGTATCAGGTGCAGGAGAAGGGAGGAGAGGATTCGTCTCCGTCTTCTGCGTCCGCCTGGACATCTGGACCTCGCCCATTCCCCCCTGCCACCCCGTCCTCGGAGTCTCCTCAGGGTCTCGCTCTCTCTCTGACTCTCTTTCCTGCTCGCTGTCTCTTTCTCTCTTCCCCTCTCCCTCTCTCTCTCTCTCTCCCTTTTCTCTCCCTCTCGCCCCCCCTCTCTCTTTCACTCTCCCCCTCTTTTTTTGTCTCCCCCCCTCTCTCTCTCCCTCCCCCTCTCTCTCTCTTCCCCTACCTCACGTGGGACCTCCGTGCTCCTACCACTGACACGCCCACGGTCTTCTGGCACGGGACCCGCGGCGACCTTGCGGCCCGTCTTGCTTTCAACGGAGGACACCTCCTGCCGGGCCCCCGCCGTGAAGCGAAGGGCCGAACCGCCACAAATGTCGACCGCACGTACGTGGGTGTGCACCCGTCGCTGGCCGCGTGGTACGCGGTGCCGCCTCACCCGCCCCGCAGCCTCGAAGACGACACCCTCGCCTGGGGACCCATCGCGCTCTGGATGTGCGAGGCTACCAAACCGCCGCGCGGTGAGAACTGGCACAACTTCGTGAACGGGGAGGCTCACGGAGCGCGCCTCATCTACCCACGGGTCCTGGGCCTCCTCATCCGCATGGACTGGTGTGCCCCCACCGAAGCTGCCTCCAGGTGCCGTGCCCTCCCGCACACCTGTGGCATGGGCGACTGCACGCACGCCCTCCACATTGCCGGCTTCGATCACCCAGACCTCCGCGAGGCGGCTGAAGCCCGCGACCAGGAGGCAAAGATCTGGCGCCGGCTGGACACCGTGGCAGCGTGGCCACCGCCACAGGCACTATACTCGCCAGAGGCAGCGCGAGCATGGGCTACACAGCACTACGACACCGAAGCAGCCACCAGGGCCGACCCCAACCAGCCCCGTCCGCGTGCCTCGCTTCGCAAGCTCCAGCTGGACCCGCAGCCACTGATCGACCTGGTGTACACTGCCACGGCGCAGGCTGTACCCGAGCGGTGGCAGTCTGACGTACGAGCGCCGCGCCCCAGCGGCTCCAGCCCTGGGGCCGCGTCTGGCCCATCGCACACCTCTCAGCCAGGTGCCGCCTCGGGACACAGTCCAGACCGCTCACCGACGGCATCGGGAGCCGACGACCGCCGTACGCCGTCCCTCATCAGCGCGGCCGCCGCCCTCGCCCGAGGCCATGCTCGCTCACGGCGCTCCGCCTCACGTTCGTCACGGCAGAGCGGCGGCAACTCCGCCTCTGACAGCAGCGACATCGATACGTGGGAGCACATCGAGACGGAAGAGGAGCCGACCGCCTACCACGTCCTCGCCTTCCACGTCCGCGATGTGCGGTCCCGTGTGAACGCCCCTGGCGTCGAGGTCTGGCTCGACCCAGGCGAGCATCACGATGGCGCCTACCTACCGTGGGGGGCGACCGTTGTGGGCCACCGCGTACTGACCCTGCGGTTGCGGGTCGCGATGGCTGGGTCATCCTTCACCACGACCACGGCGACACCACCACCAGGCTCTGGGCACCGACCCAAGTCCACGTCAAGGCGGACGACACTTGGCGCACGGTCATGATCGCAGCGGACCTGGGGCCCCAGTGGATCCAGCGCCATGCTGACGACGCTCGCCTCCCCGCGGAGGTGGTCCGCACTACAGGCCAGTCCTGGTTCGCCGACGTCTGGCCTTTGTGGGATCGACCCCGACCCCACCCAGACGACGCAGTCACCGACGAGCAAGCGTTCTCGCCCCTACCAGGACGCTGGATTTGCCTACAGTGCCGATTCCAATGCTGCCAGTATTGTGCTGCCCGCCACAACACGCAGCTCGGCACCTCGGGCCAACCCACGTGCCCGGACTGCTCCCTCAGCGGACTGCGTGCACCTATGGACTGGTCCACGGACTACTCTTGCAACATCTGGACGTGCGTGTACAGCACCGACGACAGGGCCGCCGACACATGCTGCCTCTCCAGCAGATGCCCGCACCCGCCTCGTCCGCACAGCCTGCTCGACGTCCGTGCCATAGGGATGCCTCCGCACATCCTCGCCCGCCAATACGGCAACGCGCCAGCCCAGCACGACCTCATGGAGCCCCCCCGAGCGCCTTCAGGCCCCGGGGGGGAGCCTCCGCAACCGGGCCAAGCAGGATACCAGGGCCAATGGTATCTACCACCGAGGCCGCGTCGCGTCCCCAAGCAGGGATTGCCCGACGGCACGAGGCGGCCACCAGGGTTCACAGGGACGGGGATGCCTGAAGACCCGTCTCCCGACCAACCGCTGTGGAAGGAAGGCTACGTGCTCTTCGGCCCGCACCAGGCCCTCAAGGAGGATTTCATCTTCAACAAAGCGGTGCGCCGACCTTACTCCCTAGCCATCACCAACATGTACAGGGATCGTGTCACAGTCAGGACCGTCTGCGAGTCTATCGCCGAGCGCATCCACACTACCCGCACGCGCTGGCGGGATGTGGTACTGTACTGGGATGCCGAGGGCGGCCCTGGGCCTCAAGCTCTCGACTACGACATGCGCCTCTGTGACGCCATGGTGAGTCGTGCCACGACCGAAGCCGAGTTGAACCACGACCGCAGCAACCGTGGTAGCTTCTGTCTCTATGGACCAGCGCACCAGCGGGCTGTGAACATCACGGTGCTCCCCGAGCCGCAGAACATTGACTTCGTGGAGCATGTGCGGCGCTACTCACCTGACGGGGAGACTTACCCAGACCATGCCTTCGAGCACGTCTACCAGGGCTGGCGGCGGCCCGACGTGCCGCCCATCCTCCCCGACACCCGCCCGCTCTCGAGAGCCGACCAGCAGCGCTACCAGCAGCACCAGCAGCGCACCCAGCAGCGCGACCAACGCGACGCAGGTCAGCCGAGCACGCCACGCAACCGCTCTCCTGCGCGCGTCCCGACAGGCGACAGAGCGGTGCACGGCGGAGGCGCCGCCTACCACCGCGGCCCCATTGGTGCCAGGCCCGCGGCGGCAGGGGCAGCCGCCTCCAGCTACGGCCACGTCCCCCACGCCAGGGTGCACCCAGCGGTCGTCGGCTACCCGCGCGCACTCGCGCAGGCTCCCCCACGGGCCACCTCGCCCGCGCCAGGGTCCACGCGTGCCTGGGGCCATTACCCAGGCCGCCACGACAGCACCGCCAGCAACCAGTCCGCAGCGGCACCCCCTGCGGCTTCAGCCCAGGGGGCTGCGTTAAGCCGCGGCAGTACAGGGCGCCCCGAAGGATGGCGCGAGGCGAACGTGCGCGCCTGGCAACCGCGCCAACACACGCCCCCGCCAAACGCGGCCGCAGCGCAGCGCCCTGCCCAGGCAAAGCCCGCCCCCCCTGAGCGCGAGCGGCAGCCGCTCGTCCCGCTCGTCCTCACGCACACCCAGGCACACCGCAGCGCCTCCCCGCGGCACAGCGAGGGTAGTGCCCACCGCGTCAGCCCCCGGCCTGACGCCGCCGACCCTGACCAGGCTGCAGCCTCGGCGGCGGGCGGCACAGGCGGCTCCCGCCCGCCCAGCCCAGCACCCAGCGCAGCGCCGATCCGCTCCCCCAGCAGGGCGGACTCTGCGCGCGCCAACGCCCAGGCGGCCTCGCCACGTGACCGCCACACGGGCGGGCGCGTCCCGCGCAGCCGGCCCAGCAGCCGCCACAGCTCGCGCAAGCCCCCTGGGAGTTCCACGAGCTCGCCGCCCCGCGAGACTCAGGCTGACGCCCGCGCCCCCGAGGTGGCGCCACGTTTCGGTGCCGGCGCCAAAGACCCTAACGAGGTCGACCTCGAGCCGACGCCGTCCACGGATCAGGAGCTGCCACCGCCCACCCGCGTCGTCCCCCCCGACGAGGCGCCGACCTTCGACCCTTTCAAGAACAAGTACTCCGTCAAGGACCTCGCGGCGGGCTTCGGCGGCGGCTCGCCGCTGTCTCCTCAGAGCCACGGCGGCGCCCCCGCCACCTCTGCCGCTGCCGCGGCAGCGGCGGCCCCGCGTGGAGTCAGCCCTGTCCGCAACGCGAGCCTCACGGCAGCGGGCATGGACGAGGCTCAGCGCCAGGCCACCGACCGCGCCGCTCGCCACGCCCAGCTAGTGGCTGACGCGCTGGCAGGGCGTGCGCCGCCGCAGCCACAGGGCCCACCGCCCGAGGCGAGCGCGGAGGGCGCACATGAACAAGCTGTTCCAGCTGATGCTGCTCATCACGGCACTGACGGGGCGGGCGCGCCGCCGCAGGACGGACCAGCGGTGTCGCGTGCGCAGTATTCGCGCGCGCGCTGCGCCGCTGCCGCGCCACGCTGCCGCCGCTGGTTTGCTTTTGCTCTTGCGCTCGGCAGGATGGATCGAGGAGTCGCCTCCCTCTCCCCCTGCTGCCGTTTCACCTTTCCTCCCTCCGCCCCCCACGGTACAGGGGTGAGGAGGTTTTTTCGAGGCAGTTTTGCCGATGTTTATGACCCCCCCCCGGCGCAGCGTCGACCATGCCTAGCCTGCACTTTTGGCCCGACGGCGGCTTCAGCCCCGTCCAAGCCAATCTGCTGCGACGCCATGAGCTCCTACTGTGGCCAAGCCTCCTACCTGGGTGACGGCCAGGCCGCCCTCCACCGTGCGGGGCGTGCTAACCCCAGCTCCACCGACGGAGATGGGCCAGGTCGCTCCATCCACCTCGTCAGCCTCAACATCACGAGTCTCCCAGCGAACTGGCCAACCATTACCGCCCTAGGTGTCGACCACAACGCCGCAGTCATAGCGCTGCAGGAGACCCGTCATGCCAAGCCTACCAGGCAAGCCATCGCCACCAACGCCGCCAATCCACACCACGGAGGATACCAGGCCAGTCTGGGACCTGACCTGGACCTGGCGCGTGCCCAGCGCAAAGCTGCTCACGGTGGCACGGACCACACGGTCGAGGGCAACACCGGCGCCTCGGGCGGGGTTGCCATCCTCTCTAAGGACGCCATCGTCGACTCCACCGTCGACGACATTGCGACCTGTATCGCCACCCTCAAGGCCAAGAAACGATGGCACGAGGTCTTCCTCCCGCTCTGCACCCAGCACCGCCGCAGGCGGCGACGAAACAACCACGGTCCCGCTGGGATCTACATTGCGAGCCTCTACGGGGTCGCTGGAGGGGACAGCACCGATATATTTCGGCTTGCTGATTGCGCCGCCGCGAGGGTCGGCTCAGCCCCGTATTTCATTTGTATGGACGCCAACACGAACATCGACGACAATCCACACCTGCTGCACATGATGCAGCACGGATGGTCCAACGTCGCTGAAGGCACACCAGACCACACCATGCACACATATGGCAATATCCCTGACTGGGACCGCGTCACCAAGTGCCCCCGCACTTCGCGCATCGACTATGTCATCGCCAACCAAGCTGCGCGATCCCTTGTCACCGACTTCTGCTATCTGCGTGACTTGCCAGCGAAGTCCCATGTTGGCCTGCAGGTCACACTCGACCTAAGCCGCCTCGATCACACGGCCCCACGCCTTTTGGCCCCCACGCCATACCCTCCAAACGACGGAGCTCATGAGGACCACGAACTCCAGGCACTAGGGACCCACATCGCCGGACGATACCACGACCGCATGGAGCAGGCTGACGCACGCGACGATGTGGAACGCATGTTCGCCCTGGCAAACGAGGCCAGCCATGAGTACCATCTCACCCGGCTGCGGGACCTGCCGCCCCCACCGCCAGACCACCCAAAAAAGAAGGCCCCTACCATGCACGGGCTCACACCCACGTTCGAGGAGCGACCCGCTGTCCCCCGCGCCTTTCCCACCTACGGAGCTTCCACGATTCACATGAACCGCCTTCGCAAGCTCCATCGGCAACTTTGCGAACTTCGCTTCATCGGACTGCACCATCATATAGACTGCCGTGCTATCCCGCCGCACCTGGCGCAACGCATCGACTGCACGTGGGCCGCGGCCCGCCTTCTCTGCCACAAGCTGCGCCCCACGGCCCTCCTGGCCTTTCCTGACGCCTGGACCCCCGACGTGCCAGCGCCACGCGGAGAGCAGCTCGATCGTCTGATCCAAAATCTAGACTCGGAGCTGGCGCGACGTGCAAACCGAGCCAAAGCTGAACGCATCAAGATCTGGTCTGAGGGCGTCCGCGAGCCAAGCGGGCGAAAGGCGGCCATATACGCACGGGCTGCCGACTGCTCGCCCACGGCGTATCTCCGCGCGCCTGCCACTCCCGACGATGCACAGCTCCACTGCGACATCACCGCCTTCCACCCTGACCAAGCTAGCACGGACGACAGTGACGCCGACACCGACGCCGGCGGCTTCAGCCCCGGCGACGGTAGCTCGCCCGACACGGACAACGACGACGGCCCCATTCGTGGCCCACTACCAGCCCAGGTTCCCGACGCCCTCCCCGCCAACGCTATCGTTGCCAACACCAAAGACATGCTCAAGCTCATGGTCGACACCTGGGAGCCCATCCTGGGCACGTACCGCGCTCGCGCGGGCCATGACGCCGAAGCTATGCCGACGTGGGCGGACTTCTACGACGAATACCGCCAAGAGCTGCCTACGCCATCACCAGCAGCCCCCTTCCACCTTACCGACGACCAACTCATCCACTTCATTCGCACCCGTTCACCGCGCCGCGCGGGGGGACTCGACGGCTGGACGACCAAGGAGGCAAAGGAGTTACCCGACGACATCCTTCGCCTCTTCGCCAGCGTCTTACGTGCTATGCAACGCACTGGCACCATCCCCGAGCCCCTCCTGCACGTGCCAAACCCGTGCCTCCGAAAAGGCCGAGGGGAACTCCCGACGGACCAACGGCTTCTCTCGGTTCTTTCCGTGTGGATGTATGCGTGGGAGGCGCCGGCCTACCGTAGCCTCACGACCTGGCGGCAAGGATGGACCCATGCCACGAGCTTCGGCGCCGTTCCCAAAGCCACCATCGGGGATGTCAGCACTTCTCTCGCCCTGCGCATCGAACACGCCAGGACTTTACTCCTCCCCTTAGCTGGAGCAGCCCTTGACCGACAGAAGTGCTTCGACTACCTCATCACGGACATCTGTCTAAACCTTGCGCTGCACGCGGGGTGCCCACAAGACATCGTTACTGTCCGCCGAAACTTCTACAGACACCACAAACGCTACATCCGCATGAACGGAGCGTACTCCAGGGACCTGGCCAGGACAAACGGTCACCTCCAGGGCAGCTCGTGGTCCCTGGATGACATCAAGCTGCTCATGTGCGTGTGGACAAAGAGGCAGCACCGATACGTTCCTCGATCACTCAGCACTACCTTCGTTGACGACAGCAACTCCACTACCCACACCGCTCCTGAGCTGCAGAAATCTCTCGACGAAACCGCCAAGTTTGACCGATTCTCCGGTCAACGCATTCACCCTGGTAAAGTGGCAGGGTGGGCGCTCACCGATGAGCTGCACGCCGCCGTCACCCAGCTCACACTGGCGGATCGCCCCCTCCGAGTGGTCGATTCCTTCAAGCTCGTCGGGAGTTACATCAACGCCGAGGCAGCGCCGGCTCCAGCCGCGCTTAACCTCACGGCCACCGCAGACGCCCGTGTGCGGAGGGCGACTATCCGCCTGCCGCGCATTGGCAAGCTCCCGTCGCCGATGCTTATCAAGGCGCGGCACGCCCGATCCCTGGCCGCCAGCGTCTGCACCACGGGCACCGACATCCAAGCACCATCAGGCCCAGCCAAGACTGCCTACAACCACGCCCTCAAGGCGGCTATCCGCCCCAAGGGGAACAAGTGGGTCGAGTTCTGGACTCTCATGGCCGTGTGCGTGCCGGGACACGCCCTTGAGATCGACGCCATCACGCAGCGTGAAGCATTCCTGTGCCTGCGGCGTCAGGTTAACCGCGACGTCACACTCTGCGGGCTCGCCAGAGACCTCCAACACCACGTCCAGACCCTGTTTGGTGGAGGACCCGTCGGGCGACTCGTCCAGTCGCTCCAGCAGCTCCGATGGACCTGGCCCACATTTGGCATCATGTACGATGACTGGGGCTGCCCGATCAGCTGGCTGAATCTACCCCAAAACGCCTTCCTGCACATGCTGCGGGCCTCACAACGCAGGGCATTTCTGCGGAAGATCAAGCCACGGCGACACGACCTTGGCTACCTCGCCTCGGTCAGACAGGGCCTTGACCTCTTCGCCAGCACGTGGCTCGCCCGAACCAAAGGAGCAGCCAAATTCACTGCCTGGCAGCTGGCGCTCCTCCTAAACTACCTGTCGGGCGGGGACCACACCCAACAGCGACGATCCCGATCCAACACGTCGGCAGACCTCAGCCCCATGTGCCGCTACTGCGACGAGGAAGAGGAAACTCAGGAGCACACTGTCCGCGACTGTAAGTGCTGGGCCCGAGAAAGAGTTCCTCTCACCACCCTCATCAGTGACGACCAGTGGGCCCGTCTTCCGCCGCACACAAGACACTGCGGGCTCTTCGACGAAGACCCAGCCCTCCTCGACCTGCAGGCCGACCTCGCGAGGGACCCGCTGCCACAGCCCATCCCGCGGCCCCCCCCTGAGGGTGATCCTGCGGCTTCAGCCCAGGACACCTACACCACCTACCTTGACAACGACACTGGATGGACATGGGTCTATGCTGCCACGGACGGTGCGTGCACCAACCAAGCCATCCCACTCCTAGCACGAGCGGGCTACGGCGTCTACTACGGCATCGACCACCGCATGAACTACAGTGCACGCGTTCACGGCCTAACGCAGAACGCCCAGGTTGCGGAGACCCTTGCCATCGTCCACCTGACGGCGTGTGCCGAACGGCCCGTGCACGTCTTCGTGGACAACCAGGCGGTGGTCGATGGGTTTCAAAGCATCATCGACGGACATCCAGCGCCGCAGGGCACGCACGCGGAGCTCTGGGCAAGGATTCACCGATGTGTCATGGCCAAGCCCGACATGTTTCGCGTCGAAAAAGTCGCCAGCCACCTGGGAGACCTGGGCATCGACCTTGGGCTCATCGGGCCCATCGCGGAGGAGTTCAACCGTCAGGCCGACGCCCTTGCCACAGCGGCGGCACGCACGCACAACCTCTCCGACGACATCGTTGAAGCTGCCAAAACACGACATCGCCAAGCGACCGTGCTCCACGGGGTCGCTGTCGCCATCTACGAGCGCAGACACCGTACTCTGCCGCTCCCACACCGCAGGGCTGGGTTTACAGCGGCTGAACTCAGCAAAATGGAACCAAACCCCCTGCTGTCGGACCAGGCACCACCTGCGGCTGGACCAGACATCCCGCAGAACCCTGACGAGCTCTGGGCCGAGGCACAACGGGCGATGTACGACGAACAGGAGGACGACCCGTTCGGCTTCGGCGGGGGACTAGACTTCCTGGACGACGGGCCAGCCAGCGCCAACCTTGCCCCGTCGGGCATCCGCACGACGCCCACCTCGACTCCGCCACCGAGAGCGGCACCGCACCCACATGATGACGTCGCTCACCTCCAAGACGCCGACGAGGACTTTTATGATCCCCTCGGATTGGGTGGCAGCATAGACGACGTCCCGCCGACACCCCACGCTGCCGACGATGCCGCTTCATCGAGTCGCCACCCGGTCACGCGGCCGACCTCTGAGCCCTCGCACGGCATCATGATTGGCCCCTCCGTGCCACCAACCCCGTCCCCCCACCAGCGCCAGCCCGCGGGGGCGGCTTCAGCCCCCCCGCAGGGCACTGAGCCAGTCAGACCGTCGCGCCCCGTCCACGCTCCTACTGTTGCAGGCTGCGAGGCTGCGGCTCCTCCGTCCTCATGGGGCGTGGCCCCAGCGGCTTCAGCCCTGGGACCGCGCGACACCCTCCAGTCGCCTCGCCACGGCGACGGCCGCCAGCGCACGGACCGCCGCACCGCGCTGGTCCACCACCTGGCCAGGCGCACCGATGACCTCGTCCCCGCCGCGAGGCCCGCGGCCGCGGGCACAGAGCAGCCGCCCCGCACCGACCGCGAAGCCGAGCTGTCCCAGTCTATGGCCGCTCTCCAGCAGAGGTGCGCAGCTCTCGCCGCCGACCTTGCCGCTGCCCAAGCCCGTCAAGGCCCTTTGCTCCAGCGCCTCCACCGCGCCGGTCGTGCCTTCGCCGAGCTGCTTACACCCCCGCCCGATGGTGCTGCGCCGCCACTCACCCTCCATGCTATGCTGTCATCGCTCCGCGGCGCTCCGCCTGGAGCCCCGCGCTAATCTCCGCCATTCTGCCTGCCCGTGTGCACGCGTGGCCCCGCGTCCACGGTGTCAGGGCGTGGGGGCGGGGGGTGCCCCGTCCCTGCGCGCCGCGCTGCGGCCAAGCGCCCAACTGGCGGTCTGCCAAGCCGCCTAGCCACGTGTCCGCACGTCGCCTTTCTTGTTGGGGCCTTCTTCGTCACGCGGTCTGACACGTGAGATCTTCACAGTCTGTCCGCCGTCCGTAGCTTCAGACGCAATGCGCCGGGGGAGGGGGTCTCTGCCCGCCCTCGTATCCTAAGGCTGCACCGCCGCTAATAGTGTTTTGCGGGTTGTCGCACCGCAGTGCGCCTCGCGGACGGACCCTGGTCCGCCTACTTGTCCGGCCTCCCCCTCTCTCTCTCTCTCGCCCTCTTTCTCTCCCTCTCTCTCTCTCCGTCCTTTTTTCTCTCTCTCTCTCTCTCTCTCTCTCTCTCTCTCTCTCTCTCTCTCTCTCTGCGCCTCCCCGCGGACCACGATCCTGCCCCCGCCCGCGCGCGCCCCGCGCCGCGGGGCAGGGCGGTTTCCGCCGCCCGAAGGGGCGCCTCGGCGTCTGGGGGGGGGGGGGGCGCTCTCGGGCGAGGGGCCCGCCGCCGAGCCTCAGGTCGGGCGTGTCCCCCTCCAGGGGGAGTTTCGACGACGAATGAGAAAACATATCTTGAAACCATACCCCAAAAAGGTCAACAAAATACCTCAACGAGTACCCCCAAATAAAAATACCCCCCAAAGTACCCCAAAAAACATGTGGATTTTCGACGACAAATAAAACATACCCCAACATAACAATACCCCAGACATACTCCAACAAGTACCCCCGAAATACTCCAAGAAGGTCAAAGCATATGCAACACATAGTCCCCAGACTACCTGTGGACTATCTTTTGGTGATTCTTGGGGCACTTCTTGTGCTTCGTCGAACATCCCCCTGTAGGGGACAGGCCCGACCTAAGCCGAGCCCAGCCCCGTCCCGCTCCCGGGGGGGGGGGGGGGGGGGGCATCCCCTCCCGTCGCGGCTCGTCGGGGGCGGCAGAGACAGGGGCGCCCTCGGGGTCGCGAAGCTGTTCGCGCGTCGCGCTCCGCGGTGCGGCTCCGAGTCCTCCTCGTCCTCCTCGTCCTCCTCGTCCTCCTCTCCTCCCCTGGGGGGCGGCGCGAGGGCGCGAAGTTACTTCGCACTTTGCGCTTCGCGCAGCGCGGAGCGCGAAGATGGGGGCCCTTGCAAAGAGGGGGGTGATGATTTGGGGGGGGGGATATCATGGCGTGGGCCATGATAGTTCCCCAGATTTCATGGCGCCTCTTCTTACTGCATGACGTATCCAGCCCCCCCGCTGGGCCGCGCACATGCCGCCAGTCATGATTTGCCCCCCCCCCCCCCCCCCTCTGGACACCCCCCTCTTGGCCGCTCCCGAGCTCGGGGGCGAGCTTCTTTTGGTCCCTGGGGAGGTATAGCTGTGGTCTCCTGGTCGCCAACGAGCTCGCCTATGCTAGTTCCCCAATCAGTGCTTGCACTGCAGGGGTCCTGGCGGAAGCTGAAAGGTTTGGTGAAAGTTTCTCGCCAATTTTGGTAGCAGGCTGGGTTCCCGGGTTCCTGATTCCGGGCTCCCGGGTTCCTGGTTATTTTTTCCGGGCCGATTTCGGTGGGTTCCCGGGCTCCCGGGTTCCAGTCGATCTCCTCAGCGAAAACTTTCCACTGATTGCAGTTTTTCTCTGGTGTAATTTGTTTTAGCGGTGCAAGCAAAGCACTCCGACCATCCAAGGCACGCGCAACACACACCGCACCAACACCGGTAACACAATTTTTGGTTCATATGTTTCCTATGAGTGCGCAGCGGAGTCTGCGCCGACAACTAGTACAACGAAAAGTGTCCCCCCCCAGACGCACAACGGGGCATAGCGTTCTGTTGCTCACGTTGTTTTTTGTACACGTACATTATAACCCACGGTTTCGAAAGTACGCATTGCGCGAACGCTCGTATCACGAGGCTGATCTCGCGGACTCGGGAGCCGCATCCATGTACGTGATTGCGCGCGTATGTTTTTTTTGTTGGCCCCCTATGGAGGCGTGCGGAGGGATTTTCTGGTGCAAGGCCTCGTCGCTGCGGCCGGCGTGCCCTCCACATCAATGCAGAAAGCGCACCATCGCATCGCACTCGCCCTGGGGTTTGCTTCGAAGCGGCATCTTGCCGGCGGCAGGCGGCTGGAGTCCATACCCAGTCAGCGGCGTCTCAGAGTCGATGATCCTGAAGTGCACTTGACTTCACCTTACCCACACTCGCTCCCTTCTTTTCAAGGCGTCGCTCTGAATTCCAACTCTTTTGCGTTGGCGCGCATCCCACGTGCGTGGGCCCATCTTGGTGGGAGCTGAGCGAACGAAGTTTGGGTCAGGGCCGACCGGTGCGTCCTGGCCAGCCGCCAGTTGCTGTTAGCGCTTCGCGAGACATACTCGTACAGGCAGCGTGTCCCCCCGCGGCTGGTACACCGCGCCGTGAAGTGGTGAAGCCCGAGCCACATCGCTCGCACTGAAAAGTGCCCTCACGGCATCGACCGTCGCACCTTTTTGGGTGCCGATGGCCACCATCCAGTGCTTTCGCCCTCCTTCCCCCTCCCCCCTTTCCTCCTCTTTGGGAGCAAGCAACGACGTAAACATAACAACTCGGCGATCCGCGCGGACTGCTCGGATCCGCGCTGGGCTGCTCCCGGCCCAGGACGGGGCAGTCCGTGCTGTTCAACCCGCGCTTCGCCGCCGGGCAGGCCCCCGGGATGCAGCGCGGGCCCTCTCCTCGGCACGTCGGGGGCCCCCACACGGGGTGGTGACCACACCGTGCGGTGAGTCGGTGGGGACTCGGGGTCACCGCACGGTTTTGGCACTCGGGCTGTTCTCCGAGGACTTCTCGGGCGACAGGGGCCTCCGGGGTCCCAAGACCGTGCGGTGACGGACCGTGCGGTGAGGTCTTGCGGGATTTCGAGGGCCGCCTGCCCCACAGCGGCCGCTGTTGGTTTGGGACAACACTTGTTGTTGGGCATTGTAGTACCCATTTTGGTCCATACCCATTTCGGGCGTCCAAATCTCCGATATCGCTTCCTGCACCAACCCTTCCCCCTCCCTTCCCCTCAGGGGAAGAAAGGTACCAATACGGTTACCCTTTCCCCGCTGTCGCCTTCCTGAGCCTCCTGGGAGGCCCTCGTTGCCACCTCTGGATCCGCCTCGGCGTTCTCGTCAGAGCGCTCTCCGGTATAGGTCCAGGGAGTACGGGTAACCACTTAGATCTTTAAGTTGCCCCCCCTTCTCTCGGCGGTGCATAGAACTGGCCCTAAAACCTCCTCTTCCTCCTCCATCCTCCTCCTGCTCCTCCTCCTCCGTCGTCGTCGTCGTCGTCGTCGTCGTTGTTGAGAGGCGGGTGCCGCGGAACAAACAAACATCAGTTACCCCCTATTGGTGGGACCCCAGCTCTTCAATAAGGCCGCCGTAAACATAAGTAGTTATTCTCCACTGTGGGGGAGACCTTGTAGGGGTGTCGTTGCCTTTCGGTCTGCGCTTCCTCCTTCCTGTCCTTCCCCTCCCCCCCCTCCCTCTCCTCCCTCCCCTCTCCTCCCTCTCCCCCTCCCCCTCCTCCCCCTCCTCCCCCTCCTCCCCCTCCTCCCTCTCCTCCCTCTCCTCCCCCTCTCCTCCCCCTCTCCTCCCCTGTCGCTCCTGCTGCGGCTGTCGCTCCCCCTCTCACAGCGGAAGGCGTCCGAGCACCGCCACGGTGACGCTCGGCCAGGGCCCACGAGCACGGCCCTCGCAGGGGCCCGCCCACGGATCCGATTCGACTCGATCGGGCCTGCTTGAAGTCGGGCCCGTCCCTCTACAGAACATATTAGAACATAGTCAAAATAGTATGGGGACGATTTTTTTTTTTTTTTTTTTTTTGTTTTTTTTTTAAAAAACAAAAACATTCTTGAATCGTGTGTGAATGTGTTGAATCCTTCGTCCCAAATCCGCCTGTATGGGGTCATGCCCGACCTGAGGCTTGCCTGCTTGGGCCGCGATTCGCACTCGCCTCGATTCGGCTCGATTCGCCAGCATGGTCAGAGCGCACCCTGGGAGCGATCCGGGGAGTCGCGGTATCTTACCAGCCTCGAACTTATCCCTATCCCTAAGACTGACACGCCAAAAGGCGACGACAACCTTACGGATGCGCCCTTAAAAAAGAAGGGAATCCTTGAGATTGGCATCGTGATGAGGAGATGCCCAGCATAGGGATAGGGATATGTTCCAGGCTGGTAAGGATCGGTACCTTTCGGTCTCCCCAATCTCGGCGGCCGAGGCTCGGAGGAAGAGGGGGGGGGGAGGAGGAGGAGGAGGAGGAGGAGGAGGAGGAGGAGGAGGAGGAGGAGCCAGGCGCGGCGATCCGATGCCGATTCGATCCGCCTCGGGACGGGTCGCCGGCGATCCGATCCGTGCCCGATGCCAGCCGATCTCGCGGTTCGATCCAGTTCGGGGCTGCACTGGCCAGGCATGGCGGAGGTCTTGCCGCCCTTCTCTCGTACGGTCCTGGCTGCGGCACCGCAGGGAGAAGGGGGGTGGCCAGCCCTGACCCCAGGAGAGGCGCAAACGAGCAGGGCAACCTCTGAGAGTCTTTATTTGTTTGGTTCCCCCCCTGGTCTCTCGGCGGTGAATACGACAGGTCATCGAACTGCTCCCTCTTCCTCCTGCTCCTCCTCTTCTTCCTCCTCCCCTTCTCCCCCTACTGCTCCTCCTCCGTCTCGTCCGCCTCCTCGTCCTCATCCCGCTCCTCCTCGTGCCATTCCTTAGGAGGAGGTTGGATCTTCCGAGAATGGAGCTTCCGAGGATAGAGTTTCCGATAATCATGTTTCTGAGATAGGATGTTCCGTGAGAGCTCTCCTGAGGCATCTGTAGAGGTAGTAGAAGTAGTAGTAGTAGTAGTAGTAGTAGTAGTAGTAGTAGTAGTAGTAGTAGTAGTAGTAGTAGTAGTAGTAGTAGTAGTAGTCGTAGTAGTAGTAGTAGTAGTAGTAGTAGTAGTAGAAGTAGTAGTAGTAGTAGTATAGTAGTAGTAGTAGTAGTAGTAGTAGTAGTAGTAGTAGTAGTAGTAGTAGTAGTAGTAGTAGTAGTAGTAGCAGTAGTAGTAGTAAGTAGTAGTAGTAGTAGTAGTAGTAGTAGTAGTAGTAGTAGTAGTAGTAGTAGTAGTAGTAGTAGTAGTAGTAGTAGTAGTAGTAGTATAGTACTAGTAGTACTAGTAGCACTAATAGTACTAGTAGTACTAGTAGTACTAGTAGTACTAGTAGTACTAGTAGTCGTGGTAGTAGTCGTAGTAGGTAGTAGTAGCACTAGTAGGAGTCCTTATACTCGATGTAGTAGTAGCAGTAGCAGCAGCAGCAGTAGTAGTAGTCGTAGTAGTAGTAGTAGTAGTAGTAGTAGTAGTAGTAGTAGTAGTAGTAGTAGTAGTAGTAGTAGTAGTAGTAGTAGTAGTAGTAGTAGTAGTAGTAGTAGTAGTAGTAGTAGTAGTAGTAGTAGTAGTAGTAGTAGTAGTAGTAGTAGTGGTTGTGGTAGGAGTAGTAGTAGTCGTTGTCGCAATCGTAGTCGTAGCTGTCGTCGTCGTTGTTGCGCGGCGGGTGCCGCTGAACAACGCATAATCAGCTACCCCCTAGTGGCGGGACCCCAGTTCTTCAATAAGTCCGCCGAACAAGGAATCAGTTACCCCCCGTCTCGGCGGGGCGTCTGCAGACCAACGCGGCTAGACACCAAGCTCCCCTGGGCCCGGGCGGCGCTCATGTGGCCCGCGGGAAGACGGTCAGGCCGCCGTCGTGTGAAGCGCTCCATAAAAGGTCCCTGCTCCCGAGGGGCGAAGGAGGTTCGAGCAGTGGCGAGGCGTCCCGGCGTGCCGACAGGCCCACCAAATGTGTTGTTCTTGGGGAATGTCTGGGTTCCCAGAGGCCTCAAGGAATGCCGGGGCGGTCGGTCCCGGCTCAAGAGCTGGCACGCGATTCCTCGGCGGAAGGTCGGCGGAAGCCCGCGGGAGCGAAACGAGGCCGCCTCCACCAGCGGAAGCCGGCAGAGGCGCGCGAGTGTGGGGCCGTGGCGAATCGCGTCCCGCGGCTCACCGCTCCTGTTGCGGGGCCCGACCTCGTCCACAAGACGAAGCTTCAGATGCGCCGATTTCGGTAGAGTTCTGAACCAGGCCTCTCACGAAGCGTCTTTGAAAGCAAGTAAAGATGCGTCCCGAAGAGATAGCAACATTTTTGAGCTCAGGGCTTCCAGAATCGGCAAAAGGTGCGTGTCCACAGCGATGCCGACGGCAACGCCGTCGTCGATTCGGGTCAGGGCTCGTGGGCGTCTTGGGTGCCTCTGGAAGTTCTCGTCGCAAAGGCCGTGTGTGTGGTCAGCTCAAGGAGCTTGCCGGGAGGGGCCCTTGTGCTCTGGCGCGATCTGTTCACTTATCCTCCTCCCTTTCTCCTCCTTCGTCGTCGTCGTCCTCCTTGTCCTCCTCCTCCTCCTCCTCCTCCTCCTCCTCCTCCTCCTCCTCCCTATCTCTTCTCATCCTGCTCCTCGCCAGGCGTGGGGGGGTGGCTTTGAGCGGAGTTTGGTCATGGGCGGGGCGTGCCCGAAGACGCGGCACGCTCCTCTGGGTGCTCGAGGAGGCCGCTGCACGCGAGAAGGCCTGGAGAGAGCCGCAGCACGTCGAACCACGTCTCCCGCGTGTCCAAGAGGGCCGCCGTGTTCAACACTGTTCGGCCCGAGCGAAATGGGTACAGAAAGCATAGGTACAATGCCCTACAGCAGATCCAGTTCATTTTGAACAGAATTCGCTGTCCACGCCGCCGCGGCCTGTGTCCGTTCGAGACAGAAGGCCGCCTGCCCAACAGCGGCCGCTTTTGGTTTGGGACAATATTTGTTGTTGGGCATTGTACCCATTCTTTCCGTACCCATTTCGGGCGCTGAAAATTTCGGTGGGTCTGTATATCGCGTGCGCCTGTTGGATGGTGGGGAGTTCCTCGGGCCTATCCCGTGGTGGTATTCGGGCTATCCTTGGGGGATCTTGCGGCCGTCTGGGGGTGTCGTGGGCTACGCCCTGCACCAGAAGCCGTCTCTGGACGGTCTTGCGGCCCCTTGGAGCATGTTGGAAGCCATCTTGTGAGAACTTGCGCTATCTTGAGCCATCTTGGGGGTCCTCTCGAGTTCCCCCCGGGGGCCATCTTGGAACCATCGCCGGCCATACTGGACGCTTTCACGAACCGCCCCTCCCCCATCCAGACGCAGTGGGTGGGGTAGGGGGATGGGTCAAGCTAGGTACCCCACGCCACAAGCCGTGCCGCTCACTCCCGCCCACCCTCCCAACACACAGGCAGCATCCGAGCTGGGGCGCCCGATCCCGCTGCGTTCACGCGTCCCGCCGGCAGCGCAGCCCCTGCTGAAACCAGGGCGCGGGGCGACCGCAGCGCGGGACGCACGCACACGATCCAGATGGGGTCGCACAGTGCACTTTGTGCAGTCGGCCTGGATCAGTAGGTCGACCCTGCCAGCTCGAGGGTGCCCTCGTGTCCTGTGCCTCGCGACGCGTGCCTTCTTACACTCCTATGGTCGGGGGCGGCAAAGAGGGGGGTGATGACTGGGGGGGGGGGTTGGTTATCATGGCGGGGGCCATGATATTTCCCCAGATTTCACGGCGCCTCTTCTTGTTTCATCACGTCCCTGGCCCCAACGCTGGGCCGCGCACATGCCGCCGGTCACGATTTGCCCCCCCCCCCCCACCCCTCTTGGACACACCCCTCTTGGCCGCTCCCGAATGCCGAGGCGACGACTCCAGCGGTGGCGACGAGGGTCCTCCTGGAGGGCCAGGGAGAAAGCGAAGGAAGGGTAGCGGGATCGGTGCCTTCTCCTCCTCGTGACCTTGGGTCCAAGAGGGAGCGGCCACAGCTGATGGGCAAATCTCCCACCACCACCTTCGGTAGGACGGGGGAGAATGGATGATAGGGGAGGTCATCCCTCTCCTCCTCCTCCTCCTCCTCCTCCTCCTCCTCCTCCTCCTCCTCCTCCTCCCTCCTCCCTCCTCCCTCCTCCCTCCTCCCTCCTCCCCTCCCTCCTCCCTCCTCCCTCCTCCTCCTCCTCCTCCTCCTCCTCCTCCTCCTCCTCCTCCGCCTCCTCCTCCTCCTCCTCCTCCTCCTCCTCCTCCTCCTCCTCCTCCTCCTCCTCCTTCTTCCTCCTCCTCCCTCTCCTCCCTCTCCAACCTATGGTAGTGGTGGTGGAAATCGCCCCATCAACTGCCGCGCCCCCCCCCCCCCGGCCAGCATGCGCGCGCCTCTGTGGAGCGGAGCGGCGCTGGCGGCCTCGGGGTCCTGCGGCCTCGCCTGGCTGCTGGGCCCGCGGCCGCTGGCCGACCGCCTGGCGGCGCTCTCCGAGCAGGACGTGAGGAGCGGGCTCGAGCAAAGTCAACACACACACACACACATACTCCTATATTACCTTGCTTTTTGCTCGCCCATCGTAGGAGTAGGGATGAGTTCGAGGCTGGTTACTAGATCCGTTTTGATCCGAATCCGGACTTCTCAGAGGAGGAAGAGGCACCCATCCGCTCCATCTCGGTCGCCGATCCGGCGGATCGATGCGAGTCCTGACCCTCCTGGAAGGATAGACAACGTCAGCCCGTACGACGCTGCCGAGAAGTGGGCGCCGGACGGCTCCACAGGCCAGCGAGCCCCAGATCTCTGGGCCTCCCAGATGTAGGGTCCGGGCAGATGGGGGTCGAGGGATCGACGGCGAGGAGGGCGAGGAGGAGGAGGAGGAGGAGGAGGAGGAGGAGGAGGAGGAGGAGGAGGAGTCGCTCCGCATCGACGATGCATCGACGATGCGCCTCGATACGGAGCCAGAGTTCCGCCACGGCCGACCGCGCCGAGGCATCGCCGGGCCGTCGCTGGATGGCTCCACAGGCAGAGGAGCACAAGTCTCGGCCACCCGCAGGAGTGTCCCTTCACCAGAGTGGCCGTGGGCGCGGGCCCACAGGGAGCACCCCCAGGACGCGCCTGCGCGCTCGGATCCGGCACCCCGCGGCCCCCGAACGTCGCGCACCGAGGCGCACTCTCGCCCAGGGTCGCTCCCGCGTGCAGCCGACCGTCGCCCGCGGGCGCGCGAGGATGGTCGCGCTGCGCGCGCCGCGGTCCAGGCTCGGGAGCTGCCGTGCAACAGGGGGGCGGCGCGAGCGCGCGAAGGTGGCCGCACGACGCCGCACCCTGACACGTCGATTCAGGAATTGGCCGTTTTCTAGGCGGGGGGGTAGGGAGGGGGAGGGTGTGTGGATGCCGGGCCGTGGTGGAGGCGTGGTGGGGGCTATCGGTCCGTTTTGGGCGAGAAATCGTGGGGTCGGGGGTTCGCTCTCCCGGGGTGGGGATGCCAGGCCAAGTGGGGAGCATGGAGGCGAGGGGGGAGGGGGAGGGTGTGCGGATGCCCGGCCGTGGTGGAGGCGTGGTGGGGGGTATCGGTCCGTTTTGGGCGAGAAATCGTTTGGTCGGGGGTTCCAAGAACAGAGCTCTCCCGGGGTGGGGATGCCAGGCCAAGTGGGGAGCGTGGAGGAGAGGGGGGAGGGGGAGGGTGTGCGGATGCCAGTCCGGTTCGCGAGAGGGCGTCGCGGCCGTCATTTTTGCGGGTCCAGGTCCGTCGGTTTCGGTCCCAGGCCGTTGTCACTAAGGCGAGGTTTACTAAAGGGAGGTTTGTCCACCGCCGAACTGCAGGCCCGAGGCGTGCAGTTGGGTGACGCAGACGAGCACAGGCTGCAGGAACATGCATCCTGGGCGGCCCTCGCGGTCCTCACCCGAGTCTGTCCTCGTCCCGGCTTCGTCTTAGTAAGCATGCATCCTCGGCGGCTCGCGCGGCCCTCCCCGGTCGGCTCTGGTCAGTGTTTACCCGACCCCTTATCCCCATCCCCATCCCTATCCAGACCCTCACCATCTCAGCACACCAGTTGGGGAAATATCTCTGGAAACCCGGAGGAAGCGGCCCATATCCTCACCTAGAGGGGCAAATCGGCCAGTGGGGCCCAGGCCACGCCCATGGGGACAGGGAGCGGATAAGCGATGCTCAGCTGGAGCGTTCCTCCCAGCACCTCGTCCCTCCGCGCGTTTGGAGGCGCCAGGCCGGGGTGCGGGGAGGGGCGCCTCGGCGCCGGCGCGAGAGGCCCGCGGGAGCTTGTGTCCAGGGGGGCGCATCGATGCCAAATCGCCCATGCCTGGCGGCTACAACAAGCAACGCTAAGAGGGGGGCAGGGTTAAGTCGGGCACGTCCCTCTACAGGAGGAATATCCTAAAATAGTCAGAAAATAACCTGGGGACGGTTTGTGAGTATTCTTTTGGCCATGTTTGAGCATTGTTTGACTATCCTTAATTGTCCGTCCAAGATCTGCCTGTAGGAGGTCACGCTCGACCTAAGGGTAGGGGGAGGGCGGAAGGCTTCTGAAAGAGCACCCCTGCCTCTTTGCAGGCGCGGGCCTCGCCTGTGGATGCAGGGCCGGTGCCTTCTAAGGAACGGCCTCCTTCGAAGAAGCCTCTTCCCTCCCCCTATCCCCATTGTGCGCGCCGCCAACAACATCCACGGCGTTTACAAACGGTACAGTCAAATACCCAAATATGGACGCGCGACTTTGCTCAGGGTACCCTTGCGTCCTTGCTTTTCCTTGCTCTTGCGTCCTTGAGGTTTTCGTCGTCCGCCGCCCCAGAAATCCCAACTTCGGCTTCCAAGGGTCTTGCGGCCTTACCGCGCGTCCTTCTTAGGGTTTTTGACTGTCTGGTCACGCAGGGATGTGGTTTGCGATCGGCACCTTTGGGGCCTGGGGAGCACGGCTCTGTCCTCGTCGGGCCTCCTCGGGGCGCTGCGCGGAGACCCCCAGGGTGCCGCCCCAGGAGGCTGGCCAGTTGCAAACCACGTCCTTTGCAAACCACATCGTTCGGAGTCGCTCGCAGACATTCACCGTCGATAGTCGAGAAAAGAAGCAGGGGGACCATGACCAAGATGTCGCATGACCTTGTCCATGTCGATCTTGGTCATGCTCCATGCCGGCCGTCGCCAGTTCGCGGGGATGGCCCAAGAACTTGGACGCCCGAAATGGGTACGGAAAGAATGGGTACAATGCCCAACAGCAGTTCCTGTCCATTCTGAACAGGACTCGCTATCGGTGTCGCCGCGGCCTGTGTCCATTTGAGACAGAGGGCCGCCTGCCCAACAGCGGCCGCTGCTGGTTTGGGACAACATTTGTTTTTGAGCATTGTACCCGTTCTTTCCGTACCCACTTCGGGCGTCCAAAACGAAGTGACGCTTGCCAAGATTCAGGAGGAAAAGAAACACACAGACACAATTAAATCTTCGATTCCCCAGAAAATGTGGGAACATATGGGAAGTGGGGGGGAAGACAAACCCCGATGCTAGGGGAACATATAGGGGAATCCCTTTTATTTTTGTGTATCTATTTGTGTGTCCTGGGGCCCCTTCAAAGATCGACATGATGCTTCCGGCTCCAGCCTTGGCCACGGCCCCCGTGCTGCCCCCCCCCTCTTCAGAGGGGGGCCCCACGGCCCACCCCGCCCGTGGGTGACCTGCTGCCGCAGGTCCACCCGTCGGCGATGTGCTGCCCATCCCGGCCCGAGGCCCCCCCCCCCGTGCAGGTCCGCCCCCCCCCCCCCCCCCATGTCTTGGGACCCAGACATGATGGCGTCGTAAAAAAATCAGGACGGAGGGTTTTTCGCTATTTTCGGCCCCTGCGGGCCCTCGCCGGGCCTCGGGACCGTCAAAAAACGACTCGGGACGAAAAACCGGCCCTGGGGAAAGGGTCTGGACTTCTGTGGACGCCGTCCTGAAAAAATCAGGACGTCGCATGTCTTGGGATGCAGCTCCTGGGAGGTCTAATTCTGATTCTGCGCTGGCCCGGCGTCCGGCTCAAAATCCGGCTTCTCATCCCGCTTCGTCCCGCCTCATCTCGCTCCATCCCGTTTCATCCAGCCCAATCCCGCTTATAGTCCGAGGCCCAGTCTGGCGTAGTAGCTCCCAAATGGGGCTTACTCCTCCTTTCTCTTTCCGACGAAAAGCCTCCCGGCAGTTGCCTCCTCACCCCGTCGCCGCCCCTCCGGCAGGAGCCGGGCTCCACCGGCTGAACCCCGCGCGCGTGGAGTACTTCCGCGGCGTGCTCGGGCCCGCCGCGGCAGCGCCGCTGCGGGTGCTGGACATCGGCTGCGGCGGCGGCCTCGTGTCCAACGCCCTGGCCTCGACGCCCGGCTACGAGGTGGCACAGGGGGGCAACGGCGCACGTGAAGCAGTGGCGACGCGTCCTGGCTCGCCTAAAGCCCTAGCAAGCAATGTTATGAGAACCTTCTGTGGTTTCCACGAGATGTTCTTAGAACGCTTCTGGCGGAGTCTGTCTTGTTTTTATCAAATCGGGTTTACGTTCTGAGAACATTGTTTTTGTTCTTAGAACTTTTCTGGGTTCTAGAACATTTCGTGGTATGACTATAGGAATGCCAGGACGGTCGCTCCTTGCTCAAGCACACCCAGATCTCCGACGATGCTTGTTCCTCAGTTTCTGCGTCTGTTTCCTGATGTGGCCTCTGGGGGCTTTCGGGCCCTGGGCCATCAGGAACGGATCCGGGGCGACGAACTGAGCCCAGGTGAAGGGTGGAAATCTTATTGTGGCGTCTACGCTGCTCGACCCTACTCGGCCCTACTCTTTTTCTACCTGGCTCTACTCAACCAGCTACCCTGCCTTACTATACTATGCTCTCCTCTGCTCTACCCTACCCTAACCTGGCCTCCTCTACTCTGCTCCACTCCACTCTTATTCTACTCTGCTCTACTCCTATTCTACTATGCTTCAAGCTCACTCTATTTTCATATGCTCGCATCGTCTCTACTTTACTTTGATCTGCTCAACCCAATTCTACCCGACTGTATTCTAACATTGGCCCTAATTATCTCTATTCGACCCTATTGTACTACCTTCCCCTACTCTATCCTTCTGTACTTTTCTCTGATCTACTCTTACCCTGCTCTATGTGGCCATTTTGGTTCAAGATGCTGTCTCACTCGGAGGTCTCAGCGGATACCGCTGGTGCGCGTCACCACCATTCCCGGCCAAGGCCAGCGTTGACCCCGTGATGGTGTATAGACCCTCCCGGGCTGTACCCAACGTTTGCAACAGTCTGGGTGTCGACCCTGCGAGCACCGCCCACGGGCTGTATTCGGCTCTCGAGGGGCAGCTTTGGGGGTGCGTCGGGGCCCTCCTCGGTTGTCTCGGGGCTCTCTTGGGCTGTGTCGGGCCCCTCTTTTGCAGTCTTGGTGCCATTTTAGCCATTTGGGGGTTCTCTTTTGGGGCCGTCGTGGCGCCCTCTTGGGCCGTCTGGGTTCATTTTCAAGACGTTTTGGGTTCATCCTGGGGTCTTCCTTGGCCAGCTTGGATTGGGCTCTCCTGGGGCCGTCGATGACCGCCCGTGGAACGATATTCGACCGAAGAGCGAGGAAAACGAAACACATCGCACAATTTTAAGCATCACTGCGTTCGGGGGCGTGTCGGTGCCGCCATTAGGATCACATCCTTGGGGTGTTTTGGAGCCTCTTGGTTGGTCGGGGCTTCTTGGGCGTTGATGCGGGGCTGATGGTTGCCGCTTGATGCAGTGTGAGCCCATGTTGGCGGCCCTTTTCGAGAAGGGAATCAACTACAGATTTGATTCTTAGGCTTACGCCACACCGCCGACCCCTTTGTTTTTTGGGGGGCTTCCTGGGGGTCCCTGGGGCACGTTGGGGGCGTCTTGGATCTGAATGTTCGAAGTGTCCGTTCAGGTTCTCCGTCCGGCTGACTGGGAGTCTCTCTGTCCGTCTTGGAGCTCTCCTGGTGGTCCTTTTGCCGTTTTGGAGCCCTCCTGGTGTCAAAAGGCGAACCTGCTGAAAATATGTGTTTCGCTTTTTGTGCTTGGGGTTTTTGGGGAAGCCTCTTGGAGGCCTCAGGGGTCCAGCCCAGGGCCGCTCCCGTGGTCCATCCGGTGCAGTTCTTCATCTCCGACGGTCCTGGGGTCTCGTAGGGCAACAGGGGGACAACCATCCGGACAACCATCGGGACAACTATCGGGAGAACCCCATGCACGACATGAACCGACACCGACACCGATTTCTTGGTTGGGGGCACTTGCGGTCAGACCTCCCTAGCCTTCGATCTGTTGCGTTCGGACCATCCTGCCATCGTGCTTGGTTCGTGGGTCCGAGGCCACCCTGATGGGTCATGGGGTCCCGTGGGATGTCTTTCGGGGCCTGTGGCAACGTGGCAACGTGGCTGGGTGGCCTCTTCAGCACCTTGAGTCTGCTTGGGGGCTTCCTAGGTTGTTTTGGGACGGCTTTGAGAGGCTCCGAGGCTGTCTAGGACGTTATGAGAGCCCTGAGTGGCCTCTTGGGAGCCTCTAGGGGCGGACGTCTGGAATGTTCGTTTCGTGGTCCCCCTTTCGGGCCCCTCTCGTCTTGGAGCCCTCTTGGGCCATTTTGGGCGCCTCTTGTGCCGTGTTGGGGGCTTCTTGGGAGCCTACGGGGCCGTCGGGAGGAGGAAGCATCTCACTTAGGCGTCTTGGTACGATCTTTCGGCGTCTCGGGGCTCTCTTGGACCGTCTTGGGGGCCAAAAGGAGCCCGGGAAGGGCCAGACCCCCCCTGATGAGCTCGGGCCGGACGCCCCCCCCCCTCCAAATCGACCAGACCGGGCTCCAGGGAGCCCGGGAAGGGCCGGAACCCCCCTGATGAGCTTTGGCCAGACGGCGCCCCCCCCTCCAAATCGACCGGACCGGGCTCCGGGGGGAAGCATCTCACACGCCGACGATTCCCAAGGGGTCGGCGGCTTTACCCCGAAATTGATGTTTCGTCGCATCCAGAAAGGAAAACATAAAGAACGTTCGTGGACTGCTACGTGTTCCTTCGGCGATTCGACGAAACAACCAACACATTTTGGGGTACATCAATTCTGCATTTCTTCGGCGACTCGACGAAACGACCAATAGATCTTGGGGTACATCAATTTTGCATTTGATCTCCGACTCGACCTCTGGGCCTTCATGTGCGCCGTCTCGGTCGCCCCCGAGGGCCCGCGAGGCTCCCAGGGGGGGGGCGTCGGGTCGCCCAGGGGAGCCTCGGGAGGCAGGGCCCGCTGCAGCTTCTCCACAGCGTGCCTCGGCGCCTCCGCCCCCTCCCCCCCCCAGACACGGCCCAAAACTGTGTCATCTGCGCCCCCCCCCCCCCAAAAAAAAACACGCCCCCTCCCCCCCCTCCCAGACACGCCCCCCCCCCCCCCTCCCTTCCCCGTCCCCTCTCCCTTCCCCCCCCCCCCTCCCCGCGCTCGTCCTGCGCCGTCGCTCCCTCTCCCCCCCTGCCACTGGGCGCTCTCTGCATGGTAAGAAAAAGTGTCCTTTGACGCGGCCCAGGATCGGGCCAGACGAAAGGGGCGGATATGGAAAGGGGGGTTTACGAAATCTGCTGCATGCAGCCAGTTTCGGCCCCGCCGCCGGGCCCATTCCTCGATGCATGGGCGCCTCCCGGCGCCGGGAGGCGCTGGGAAACTCAGCTATACGTGAGCTGATTCTTAACCCCCCCCTTTTGCTCTCCCCCCTTTCGCCCGGCCCGACAGGACTGTGTCCTTCGAAGCCTTTCCACGGAGCTCTGTCGGGCCGTCGTTCTCGCCTTCGTTGCTCTGCCGATCGGCGCGGGCCCTCGCACGCCCCCTCCCCCTCCCCATGGAGTAGACTTGAGTCGGGCCTGTCCCTCTACAGGGGGGATATTCGGAAATGGTAAAAACATCGTCTGGGGATTATTTTTCTGCATATGATTGACCATTCTCGATCATTTTTTGCGTATGTTTAATGTTTTGTTGCAAATCCCCCTGCATGGGGGACACGCCGCCCGACTTGAGAGTTGACCTTGGCTGTTTGGGGCGCCTGTTTCGAGCAGGTGGGGTGCTTCCCCCGCAGGACGCCGTGCTGCAAGCAGTCGCATTGAGCGGAGGGTCCGGAGCCAGAGCCCTTGGCATCGCTCGGACGTGTGCATTTTTTTTTCGGCGGGGACCATCGAGGAGCATCCTTGATCATTTGGCGAATAAGAACCCACGCACGAAACCGAAAAAAGCACGGGGATTGGACGTCCGAGCGATGGCCAGAGCCCCCCCTCTCCCTCCCCCTGCCGCCCAGTGTCGAAACGCCGAGTACGGAAACACTCGCTTGGAGGATGCTGAACCTCGCAGCATCACGCAGTCCGCTATCAACTATTCGCAGCGCTGCAGCACGACGTTCACAAGCGTGTGAGTGCGCCTGCGCGCGTGCGACACAGCACTCTCCCTTAAGATGGCTACAGCAGCCGAGACGAAGATCACAGCAATCCTAGCAGGCAGCTCTCGGACATTCTGCCGCGCCCAAATGTGCCAGGGAGCACGGTAGCGGATACTAGTACACCATCCAGGCGGAAAAGCGACACACAGACACAATGAATCGTCGATTCCCGAGAAAATATGGGAACATATGGGAAGGGGGGGCGAAGACACGAAGGAAAATATGGGGAGTCCTGTTCGTGTGTATTTATCTGTGTGCCCCAGGGCCCCTTCAACCATCCCAGGGCCCAGGATGGCCCTGGACCGGGACGCTGGTGATGGCCGAAGGGTGCCGCTTCCGCAGAGGTGCACGGCCTCGACCGCTCCGAGGAGGCGCTGAGCTACGCCCGGGGCGTCGCGGAGCGGCACGGCACGGGGGCCGCCTTCCGCGCGGGCTCCGTCTACGAGCTGCCGTTCGCGGCGGAGTCCTTCGACGCCATCGTCATCAGCGACGTGCTGGAGCACCTCCTGGACCTGCCGCGCGCGCTCGCGGAGGCGGCCCGCGTGCTGAGGCCCGGGGGCCGGTTCCTCTTCGACACGATCGACCGCTCGGTGGCGTCCTACGTCGTCGGCATCCTGGGGGCGGAGTACCTGGTCGGCAGAGGAGGACGCGGTGCACCGATGTAAAACAGGGCTAGGATCGGGATAAATCGCTCCAGAGCGTTCCGGAGCGCTCTCAGAGCGTTCCGGAACGCTCTGGAGCGGCCGCGGACCCGAAAACATCCTCCAAACCCGCCGATTCTCAGAGATTTCGAGTTATCCCGATACGATTTTATCCCGATCTTCGCGTCGTTTTACGATGCCACTGCCCTTGGTTCGTTTCCGCTTCCTCGGGCCTCCTGGGAGTTCCCAGCCGCCACTGCCGGATTTGTTCCGACATCCTGGTCAGAGTGCACCCCTGGAGAGGCCTGTGGAGCAGCGGTAAGCGCCGGTCGTTGAAAGTAGGTATGTTTGGATTCCCAGATTCCAATCTACTTCAAGCGCCTTCCTACTTCAAGAATCGACATGGTTTTGCTGTTAGGTATTTTTGGATTCCCAGAGCCCAATCTACTTCAAGCGCCTTCCTACTTCAAGAATCGACATGATTTTGCTGTGTGTTGCTATTCTCTGGGAGGGCCTGGACCCAATCCACCTTATCCGCCTTCCTACTGCATGTTCTTACCTACTTCTGCCGACCGACGTGTATCGGCACCTTGCGGCTTCCCCAGGTCGGGATCGTTCCGAGGGGCACGCACGACTGGCGCCTCTTCATCCGGCCCGAGGAGCTCCGGCTCGTGCTGGAGCGGGCGGGCTTCGGCGCGCTGACGTACGAGGCGTTCCAGCCCTCGCTGCGTGCGCTCGTCGAGCTCGCCTTGTTCCGGTTTGGGCTGCTGCCTGCCGAGTCCAGCTCGGCGGCGCGCCGCGGGGGGGCAGGGCGGCGGTTTGGCGGTGTTCGAGGGGAGCGTCCTTCTCTGTAGCGGCCTGAAGCTCGCCCGTCTGTGGAAGCAATCGTGCGCCAGAAGGAGGGTCATGTCAGTGCAGGCGTCATTCTTCTGGAGGTTCTCCAGCCCAGCTTCACTAGAAGGAGGGAAAGGATTGGAGGGGGGACTTGTGGCCCAAACCCGTTTCGTAGGCCTCCCTAGTCGAAGGCCCAACCATCCGACAGGCAGGGTTTTCCGCATGGTCTGGTCTCCGGTCCTTCCTTATACGGTCGGTGGCGGCCTCCGCGCCCCGTCTGTCATCGTGGGAAGCACTGCGTGACGACGCCGCGATAGCTCCCAGAGTGCTCGTCAAGATGAGTGATGACTTTGCCGCGGGTTCGGAGGAGGGAGATGCGACACCAACACCACCAGGGGGCCCACCTGCATCGAGGAGGTCCACGATGCCTCCCCGAGCTGGAGGCTGGGGATGTCTCGAGCGAGAGGGGGGGGACCACACCACCAGGGAGGCCCCCCTTGCTCCTCGCATATCCTCGCCCTGTTGGTGTTGGTGTCGCCTTTTCTTGTTCCTAGCGGGTGAAAACGCTGCGTGCACACGGGGCAATGCATTACGTCAAGTCGCTTGCGTGTGTGGCGCCGGACACCATGCGCGGCGAAGGCATGGGTTGCCAGCTGCTGTTGTCAAAGGCGCGCGCAGGAACAATCCTTGCACACGAGGGCTTCATTGACCTCCGCCATGCGGCGGATTTTCGCCCATAGTTGCGGGCGGTCCCCTTCACGGTCTAAATTGGCAGCCTCCAGACATGGTCTGAACTGTTTGCGAGGCGTGCGGATTTCAGCGATCCACCGGTCAATTCGCTAATCTGCGCATTGGGCAATCCAGAAAAAAAAACAATCCTCCGACGCCGCCTTCGTTCGCGATTTGCGCACACCAATGGTTAGTGAAAAGGATTACGCACAATGTACGCGCTGCGCGCAGGCAAACACGCGTGAACAAACACTTGCGAACGTAGTGAATCATGATCGCTGGAGCGACGAAGCCCTCCCACTGTGTAGTTGCCCCGCGCGACGGCGCCTGGCGCACATCATGTTTCCGGAGAGGTGACGAGACGTTGTGCATCACACCTGTCAGCCTTTTGTTTACAGTCCAACGGCATTCAGCTGCGGCCAGGTGCTAGACTGGTGCAAACCTCGCGTGGAAACACCCCCCTGGCGCAACACAAGCTTGGTCTCAACAGGAATGCCTTTGCGCGCAGGCTGTGACGCAGTTGGTTGGGGTCTCTTGTGCTGCCCTTACTTTCTCAGTCATTGCAGGGTTCATCGAGCCAGCCGAACACGTAACGGTGCGACTTGCTTGTATTGCGACGTGGCAACAAGCTGTTTCTGAGACCCTTCTGACTCGAAGCGTATCCAGCCGTTGCCATTAACGAACAAGCGCTTTTTGAAAAATCGGAGCAACAATTCTTTGGTACGATGTTTGAGCTTAGTGATTACAGCGTTGCGGGAAAAACGTGTCCTCAAATATGGCAGCGCGCGCTTCCACTTCTATAACATTATCGGCCAATGGGGTATCGGTCTCCGGTTGCGGGCTGCGCCGAGAAGCCGGGGCGACCGTTGCACGTGTTTGCTCGCGTGCAACATTTTTTGCGCGGCAAAGAGATTTTCGACGGCGTGCATCACGCGAAGGATAGCAAGCAATATAACGAAGTTTCCCGACGAGTCCGGCAAGGGGACCCGGGGCTGTCTCCGCGCATCCCGCGCGTTAACTGCGAGACAGGACCGTTGGTGATGTTTGTTCAACGCGGCGAGCTGTTGGTTCGTGCCTCTGCTGTCTGCCGAATGTTCTTGCCCGAGCAAACCAGCAGCAAGGGCGCCCGAGTCCTCGGCGCCGCGCCCAGACTTCCAGAGACGAGCACCGACTGTGTCCACGGGGTTTGGGGGGTCCGGGAAGGCCTTTCAGCGCGTAGCCCTGGCGAGTGCAGTTAGTAAATCCACGGGCGCGGCTCCGAGCGCAAGAATTTTTGCTCGGGCGTACTCTACGCCCGCAATCATGTAGAGATGTGCTGCTAGTCAGGCCCCAGTTTGATTGCAACTCCGAGCTGGCCGCTGCATGAGCAGGAACTCCGCGGGTCTTCGCGGTCGACGAAAACGACTTAGACGTAGCCGCGCGTATCGCGACGTCCGCATAAGCGGGGGTAACAGTCGTTGCGCCCTTGCCATTGCGCAGGTCGAACATATGCCCTCCTTTCCAACGCGAAGGCCTTTGCGCTGCGATGGGGGTACCTTTGCGAGGCGCTTGGGCAGACTGGAAACGGGGCGGCGGACCAAACGCGCTCGCTTTAGCGGTGCTAGTATGATGAAATGAGAGCCACTGCGATCTCCAGAAATGCCTGCACGGAGCCGCAGGTGCGCGACAGCGGGGGCGGCTTCGCCCGAATTCGGCGCAGGCCTGCAGTCGGCGGCGCCGATTTGCGAAACAGAGGCAATCTCGAAGTTGTCGGCCCTGTCTTCGTCCGCGATGTCGAGCGCCCTTCCGCCCGCAAGCAGGTCGGCGAACTTTTTGGGGGTTCGCGTTTTGTGCCGCGCGCCGATAACGCAAGCGCGCCATCGTCGTGCTTTCTTATGTTGGCAGCTAACTGCTGACAGGGGCTTGCGATCGGCTTCGTGACCTCGAGCGTCGATGCGTCGGCGCGCCCGCGGGCGCTATCTCGAGCTCAGATCGCTTCTGTTCAGCGACTTCCGCGGCGCCCCTAGCCGCGGCCACCCGCGTTCGGCCGCTCAGGTCATCGATGGTTTCTCCGCGCAAGTAACTGCCCTGTCAGGCATCCCAGAAGCGACGCCTCAAGTTTGCAGGCGCGCTCGATCGCCCACCCGACGCGGGGGGCGGTCGGCGGGCGGCTGGCGGGCGCATCGGCCGGCGGCGGGAGGCGGGGGGGGAGGGGCGCCGGAAACAGGGGGGGGGGGCGGGGGCGGTGGGCGGCGAAGGGGGGGGGGGGGCGCCGACCAAGGCTCTGAAACGAATCGCGCATCGATGATGGTCTGGATCTGCCCCCCGCGCGCGCGGAACTCCTCGCGGGGCATTCTTGCGTCGGGCACGGTCCGGCGCGTTGTTGCTCGGCGTGTCGGCGCGTTTGTGGGGGGCTCGCGGTTTGGGGGCTCTGGCGCGGCGGCCCCCGGGGCGCGCCGCTGTCGCGCGAAACTGCGCGGCGTTGATTCAGCGCGAAGGGCGCGGGCAGCAGTTGCGACAGTGCGCGTTTGAAGTGGCCGCGCCGATCGCACGTCGCCGCGCGTCGCCGCTCCCGCGCGCGGGGCGTCGAAGCGGAGGCAGTGCCGCCCGGGCGCGCGCGCGCGAGTGGTCGTGGAGCTCATTGGCCGCGCCGCGTTCATCGTCCGCAGGGCGCGGGCCTTTTGCGCAGGGGGCGCCTCGCGGCCGCTGCGTGCAACCGTGCATGCCGCGCACGCGGCCCCCGACCTGCCCCCGGCGCCCCCCATTTGTGGCGCGGCAGCAGGGCGCCGCGACCCCAGTTCTCTCGCCCATGCGCCGCGCGTGCTGCGGTTGGAGGCGTCGGCGGTCGACGGCGCGCCGCTCGCGTTCATGGTCGCGGGGGCCTGTGGGGGCCGCGCACTCGGCGTGGCAATGTTGAAATCGGGCGATGCTAGAGCCGGGGGGCCCGTCAGTCTTGGCAGCAACAACGACGCAACATCTTTCCACCGTGGCGCGCGCTTCCCGTGGGCCTGGCGCGGGGCGCGCAGCGACGACACGACGAAGTTGCGCGCCGTTGTGGACGCGACCGTCATTGAGCTCTGGGGTCAGCATGGCGCGTGGCATTGTCATGAATGCACCTGCTGCTTAACGCGGGCGAAACAGAGCTTGATGGCCGCGATAATTACGCGAGAAGCAAGGGTGCCATATGCGTTGGCAGCTCTGCTGATTGGATGACAGTTGGCTCGCGCCGAGAGGCCTCGTCAGCCACGAGTTGTTCTGCTCGATGTCTTGCGCCTGTCCTTTTTCGGGGGCCCGCCGCGTGAATTCCTGCGCATGTCCAACTGTGCCGAAGCAGCCCTGACAGTTAGCGCGCGCCCTGAGGGTCGAATCGCCCGTTGCGAAATATGCGCAGGTCGCGTGGCGAGGCCTCCGAGGGGCTGCCGCGTGGCTTAGTTGGTTCGCGCCCCCCCGCGCAAGCACGCTTGGCTGCGGCGACCAGTCGAGCGATTTTCCGTTCATCTCAAGCGACTTAGTCTGGTGTAAATCACGCGGGCGCTCACCCTCCCGCTAGGCAGTCAACCGCTCGCGGGAGAGCCAGTTCACGTCATCCTTGCTAGGGCCGAACGGGAAAGCAACGCCCGCAAATGCATCGCGGCAGCAAATGTTCCGGTGTGCCGGGCCAGAGCCAACAGCATCGCGCAAACAGTCGGCGAGCTCATTCCATGGACGTGCCTGCCGCGAATGTAAATGCGCATGCTGATGAACCGCGTTTTCCCAGAGAAATGCGGCGGTCTTGCGCCAGCGACTGCCGGCCGACCAAGGGGGGAGGTTCGGCGCCGACCGCGTCGTCACCGACGCTTCTGTAGCAAAAGGCATGGGCCCCTCGTCATGCGCAGCGCCGACGCAATGCTTCCAAGTAGGAAGGGCCAACGAGTCAACGATGACAGGCCCGCGTTGAGCGCCAATGTATATCATGGGTCCGTCTGTGCGCTCGCCTGGGGCACTAGCGCCGCAAGAAGTAGAAGGGGGCGCGCCGTTGCGCGAAGGGTGGCTGCTATTGGCAGCGTCGCTGGACCCGTCCAAGCGCGTGGATGGATTTCGCGGGGCTCCTGCTGCGCGTGAGTTGGCGCGTGCAAGCGCCGCTTGGGTCCTCTGTGGCGTCGAGCGGCGAAGTCCCGTCCAAAAGTCGCGACGAAGCATTGCCGCGTGCGAGTGGGAGAAATCATCAAATCATGTTCGAAGACGCTGTAAACCTCGTGGTGGTAAAAGCCCGCAGGGAAGCCAGTGAGGCTCACCTCGCGACAAAAATCCCACCGCCATCCAGAACGCCGAGAAGAGTTGGCGTAGACTACCGTGCACGATGCCCCAATGCACAGGTGAGTCGAATTATGGACTGCGTTACGAGTAGATTAAACGCTTCAGACAATAACAACTTCAACCAAATCGTATGTTTGACCCTCGCGCCCCAGGCTGGGCCACCGCGGGGGCCAGGACATTTTGTGGGCAGGGCGTCTCCACCAACGTCTTCGTGCGTAACCTCCGCGGCGCCGTCTGGCTTGCGGGCGCAGTCACGGGCGTCTCCGCGTCGCTGTCCATGCGCCTCGGCTCTGAGGGTGCCTCCGCTGCCGTCGGTTCGTCTGATGGCATGGGCGCCAGGGGCGGAATTGCCGCGCCCTCCAGCGCAGGTGCAAGAGCTTCTCTCGGAATGTCTCTCCCGCCCTAGATCTGCTTCGCGAGGTCGAGGAGGGTGTCCTTCAACCAGTGCGGAGGGCCCGCCTGGGACGCCGCGCAGGGGGTCCTCAGTCGAGCCCTTTCGAAACGCGAAACCCCGTCCCCGGCTCCGCCAAGTCGGCGCGATGTGCGGGGAAGGCGGCGATCGCGATGCCAAACATCATATGGATACGCTTCTTGAATGCAATTCGGATCATGTTTGGGTATTTGTTGTTTTTTTCTTCCCGACATGCCCGGCCTGATGCAAGTCGGCTTCGGCCTGCTGCCGTCGCTTCCCCGCCCGGGCGATGAATTGCCGGAGGCCGTCGAGCTGCTGGCCCTGGGGGCGGCCGGCGAAGGGGGCCGCCTTCGCCTGCGCGAGCTCTGCGTCGAGGGCGGGTCGGGCCGGACGAAAAGAGGGATTGGGAAAGGGGGGGTTTACGACATTTGCTGCATGGAGCTTTCTTTCGCGTCGGCCTCACCGAGGGGTCCATTCCTTGATACGTAGCCGCCTCCGGCGCCGGGAGGCGCCTGGAAAATCAGCGTATACGTGAGCTGATTCTCACCCCCCCCCCTTTGCTATCCCCCCCTTTCGCCCGACCCGAGCGGGGCCGCCGACCATGGCAGGGGGTCCGTGGGCCGTCGCGGGGGAGTTGAGCTGGTCGCGGATGTGTTTTTGTCGTGGGCGGCCAGGCCAAGAGGGGGGTGGCGACGAGGGGGGGTGGACATCATGGCGTGGACACGATATTCCCCCCAGGTGCCATGGCGCCTCTTCTCATGTCGCTGCGCCCCTGGCCCCCCCTGGGCCGCGCGCGTGCCGCCGGCCATGACTTGCGCCCCCCCGCTCTTGGACGCCCCCGGCGTGGCCGCGCCCGATCCTGGGCGGGCTCGAGGTCCCGTCTTCGCTGGGGGCGAGCTCCCAGGCGGGGTCACCAGCGCAAGAGGCGAAACTGGCAGCACATGCAATGGCCCATGCACGCGCCTGGCCGCCCTTGCTGGGGGGCCGGCGGAAGCCCCGGCGCTGCCTACATGTAGGTCGGGGGTGGACAGAACCCCCAACAGTGACACGTCGATTAGTGAATTGTCCGTTTTCGGTTCTCGAGAGGGCGCCATGGCAGTTATTTTCCAGGCTTGCGCCCGCCAGGTTTGGGCCTCAGGTCGTTTTCACTAAACCACGTTTTACTACATGGGGGGTCTGTCCATCCCCGAGTGGGCCTTCGGAGCCTAGCAGCAGCGGCGCGTCGAGCAGGACGACCATGTTTAGGTACCGCATGAGGAGCAGCGCAATGAGTCGGCGTCTCGTGTCCGCGCGCCGCTGCACCAGTGGCCACCACTGCGTTGAGCAGTCCATCGTGCTGTCATCCTTCGAAAAACGCGGATTTTCCCACAATTCTAGGAGCCATCCTGTTCGCTTGAACCTTGAAATCTTGTACCTTGAGCCTGGCTCGCTTTGTGCCTTGTGCCTTGAGCTCTGGGCCTCCCCTAGGGCCCCTCCTGCCTTCAAGGTGCCCTCCATTAAACCGGGGTCCTAAAATCGTGTGGTAACGGACGGCGTGGTGACTTCGGAACCCCCAGCGACCCCACCGCGCGGTCCACCAGCGCACGATTTTGGCACCTCGGAGACCTCAGCTGCCCGAGGCATCCTGGGAGAGCGACCCGAGTACCAAAACCGCGCGGTGACCTCGAGTCCGCGCTGACTCGCCACGCGGTGTGGTCATCACACCGTTTGGGGCCCCTTCCTCTTTCCCTTCCTCCTCCTCCTCCTTCTCCTCCTCCTCCTCCTCCAACTCCTCCTCCTCCTGCCTCTCTCCCCCTCTCCCTCCCTTTCCCCCACCGGAGAGGGTCCCGAGCCCATCCGAGAAGCCCCGCGAGCCCGTGGGGGGGACGCCCACCCCCCCCGCCCCGCCCCCTCCGAGCGCGCCGTCGGCCCGTGCTGGGGGGCTTCAGCGTGGAGAGGCCGTCGGCGCTCATGGTGTCCTACATCGGCCACGCCGTGAAGGCGGGCAGGGCCTCCTCCTCCTCCTCCTCCTCCTCCTCCTCCTCCTCCTCCTCCTCCTCCTCCTCCTCCTCCTCCTCCTCCTCCTCCCTCCTCCTCCTCCTCCTCCTGCGCGCTCGCGGTCCGGCTGCGTCGCAGGGGCGGCGCGTTCCGCCCGGGGATCGCCCGCGAGGAGGGGCGGCCCCCCGCGCCCGCTGGGCCGCGGCCCGGGGTCCCCGGCCCGCGCGGCCGCGGCTGCGGACACGTGTGCCAAGGGCGCCCTCGAGGGCGCGAAGTCCTGCGCGCTTCTCGGGCCGGACGAAAGGGGGGGGATTGGGAAAGGGGGGGGTACGGAATTTGCTGCATGCAGCTGGTTTCGGCCTCACCGAGGGGCCCATTCCTCGATACGTAGCCGCCTCCGGTGCCGGGAGGCGCCGGGAAAATCAGTTACGTGAGCTGATTCTCCCCCCCCCCCCTTTGCTATCCCCGCCTTTCGCCCGGCCCGAGCTTCGCGCTTCGCGGTTGGGCTCCGGTGCCTCCTCGTCCCCCTCTTCTCCCTTGGGAGGCGGCGCGAGGGCGCGGAGTGAGTCGCACTGCGCGCTGCGCGCAGCGCGAAGCGCGAAGCTGGGAGCCTTCTGTATATTTTTCTGGATCCCCGGTCTCCAATCTACTTTTTAAAGCGCCTTCCAGTCGGCCCAGATTAGTAGGTCGACCCTGCCATGCCAAGGGTACCGTTGTGTCCTGTCTTCAGAGGCCCGTGCCTTGTAAATTCCTGTGGCAGTGTGGCCCTCGGAAGGGGCTTGTGTCCTCTCGCGTGTCCTCTCCAATCAAGCCCGACTGTACTTCAATGATCGAGTGGCTTCCCCTCGGGCGGAGGCCCTGTCTTCGGAGGTGGATGGACCTCCTACCCTGATGCGTCGATTGAGGAGTTGGCCGTTTTCGGTTCGCGAGAGGGCGTCGCGGCCGTGGTTTGTGCGGGTCCAGGTCCGTCGGTTTCGGTCCCAGGCCGCTTTCACTGAGGGGAGGTCTACCAAAGGGGGGGCTTGTCCACCGCCGAAATCCTCTTACAGCGCCTTCCTACAGTCAACCCGCACAGTAAGGACGAGCGACTTCCCCAGGGTACCCCTGCATCCTTGCCTTGTCGGTCACCTCCGGCCCATCCTCGACCTCTTTCGAAGGCCAGCCCCGCTCGAAGAGCCTCGGCGTGGGCGTCCGAGGCCTTCGCACCCTTACCGCGCATCCCTACTGTACGGCTTGACTGTACTTCATGTCTCTGCCTGTCGGGCCGGACGAAAGGGGGGGATTGGGAAAGGGGGGGTTACGAAATTAGCTGCATGCAGCTGGTTTCGGCCCCACCGAGGGGCCCATTCCTCGATATCTAAGCGCCTCCGGCGCCGGAAGGCGCCGAGAAAATCAGCTACGTGAGCTGATTCTCGAACCCCCCCTTTGTGCGGGATGGGAAAATGACCACAGCCACTGCTTCTTGTTTGCGCCGCCTCCCAGCCGGCCGAAAAAGACGCAGTGGTTGTGGTCATTTCCCTGGTGCCAAGCTCCACGAACATGACCACAGCCACTGCTTTGGTTCTGCGGGCTGGGAGGCGGCGACAAGAGAAAAACCCTGTACATTGCCATCCTGTAATTTGCTCCCCCCCCTTTACGCCCTGTACTTTGCTATCCCCCCTGTACTTTGCTATCCTGTACTTTAGCCCTTACTGGCTGTGGTCGTTTTCGCGCCCCGTACTTTCTATCCCTCGGGGACGGACAGAACCCCCAACAGTGACACGTCGATTAGTGAATTGTCCGTTTTCGGTTTTCGAGAGGGCGCCGTGGCCGTTATTTTCCAGGCTTGCGCCCGCCAGGTTTGGGCCCGAAGTCGTTTTCACTAAACCACGTTTTACTAAAGGGAGGTCTGTCCATCTCCGAATCCCCCCCTTTCGCCCGGCCCGAGCCTGCTCCTTCGGACAGGTGGGCACCCGGGGCCACGCCGCGCGCGGCGCCGACCACGAGGCGGCGCGCGGGGCGTGAGAGGGCGCGCGCGGGCCCGCCGTGCGGCACGCGGCAGGGGCGCGCCGCGGCCCTTCCCCCCCGCAGGGCGGCAAAGAGCATGCCCCCCTCCAGCGCCTCCTCCTCCTCCTCCCCCTCCTCCTCCTCCTCCTCCTCCTCCTCCTCCTCCCTTCCCCCCCCCTCCTCAGAGGAGGAAGAGGCACCCATATACCTCTACCCGTTCCTCCTTTTGCACCTCCTGGGTCTCCTCGGGGGCCCTCGTCGCCACCGCTGGACTCGCCCCGAAGTTCTGGTCAGGACGCACCCCGCGAGAGGTCCGGGGAGTAGCGGTATCGGTACCTTTTGGTTTCCCCCCCTCCCCCCCCTCCCTGCACAACGTAACGCTCCCCCCTCTCAGTGCGCGCCCGGCACTGCCGCAGTGCGTCGGGCACCACAGTCCGGGGGGGAGGGCGCTGCGTTGTGCCCCCTCCCTTCCCTTCCCCCCCTCCCTCCCGGTGTCGCCCGTTGTGGCCGCGAATAAACACATGCGTTGCTTTCGGCGGCGAGCTGCAGCTGACGACCATGACGAAACGACCACGACGACGACCACGACGACGACCACGACGACGACGACGAAGACCATGACGACGACCGCGGCCACGACCGCGACGACGGCCAACGACGACGACCACGACGACGACCGTGGCACGTAAAGAATCCGCCTAGGCGGGGGAGAGCTCTCCGCATCGGATGCACACGAGCGGCGGCGCGCGAGGGGGGGAAGCGGGAAGGAGAAGATGTTCTCGGAAGGCGGCGGGACCTCCCAGGAGCCCTCCCGCCTTCGCATGACTTCCGGTGCCTTCGGGGAGAGCTCAAAGCACGTCGCGGAAGGCCAGGGGCACTTCTGGGCCTTCGGAGAAGGCCCGCCCCTCCTCGGTCTCGCCGCCGATCCGGGGGGTCGGAGGGTGTCCCGGCACCGGTGCCGACGCGCAGGAAAAAAAGGGGGGGGGGCGAGGTTTGAGGCGCTGGGTTCCGGGCCCCGGGAGCGCCAGAAATGGAGGAACGGATCTGGTGCTAAGTCGGGCCTGTCCCTCTGTAGGGGGAATATTCAAAACTAGTTCCTTCATCAGAAGGGGTCCGGGAACCAAACTTCTGCAGAGTTTCCTTTCATCTCCCTTCACAGACAGATTATCTCTGAAGGTCCCTCCAGTTCAGACCTCCTGGCAGCTTCCAACCCCCTCCCCTCAGGAGGGAACAAAAACAACCAGACACGATTCATCATCGATCTCTTGGAAAATATGGGAAAGTGTGTGGGAAGTGGGTGGGAAGACGGGATTCCAGAAACATTTGGGACGATAGAAGGGATCCTGGGAATAGCTTGCGTATTTTTGTATGTGTGTGTGTCCCTGGGCGCCTTCATCCCCTTTCTTTCACCTGTATGCCCCCCCCCGTCGCCCGCCTCCCCAGTGCACCTCGCGCACCCTCCGTCCCCCCTCTCTTCTCTCCTGCCCTTCTTCTCCGCTTCTCCCGCCTGCTCCGTCTCCTGCTCTATGCTTCCTTTTTTCGGGGGAGGGGAAGGCACCGATACCGCCCTTTTGGGCCTGCTGGGAGGCCCTCGTCGCCATCGCTGGATGCGCGTCCGAACCCTGGTCAGAAGGCGCCCGGGGGCCCGGGAGAGGGCCGGGGAGTAGCGGTATCGGTGCCAGTCTCGTTTTGGTTTCTTCATTTTTCCCCTCATGCATTCCTGCTTTCCTCCTCCTGCTGCCGATGTTCTCCTTACCCCGCTGCTCCCTCCCCTTTCTCCCCTGCTACTGCCTCTTTTCCTTCTCCACCTTCGCCGTCTCGTCCTGCAACTCACCTCCTGCTGCTGAATACCCTCCTACGCCTCCTGGCAGATGAACTTTCCCCTTCACCCTGGCTCCCGAGCGGGCACATATCCCCCAAACATGCGCTTCGATCGGCCACACTTTAGAACATCCACCTCCTCTGCCGTGGCGCCTCCAAATTTAGCATTCCCCTTCACGGATGCGCCTTAGCCAAATTGCGAAGTATATGATATATTGTGGTGATGAAGATGATGACGGCGATGGTGGTAATGAGGATGTTAGGTTGCGCTCAGGTTGCGTTGTGTATGTCGAACGAGCTCGGGGCATCCACCACGTGCATGTTTACGGAGTCGTAGGAACATGGTACCAGTGTTTGCTTCATTGTCGCAGGTGGAGAAACAACAACCGCAACATGTGTGCAGACATACACCAAGACGCGGATCTTGATTCAAACATGCAAGCTTAGCATTCATCGGACACTGTCACATGGTGGTGACGACGGGAACGAAGAACACAGGTGACCAGGAGTACGAGGATGGCCCAGCGGCCCCCCGTGCCCCCAGAGCGGCCCCGAGCGCTTCCGTGTGCGCCAGCGCTCTCCTCTCACGCGTGAGGAGATGTATGTCCGACAGGCTCAGGCAGCCAGGTCCAGCATGACTCCAGAAGCCCTGTGGTAGCCTTCCAGTCAGGAGAGCTGCCAAGGGGCACAGCTTTGATCCACAGCTTGGGAAATGCCGAGCCCAGGTCATCCCACCTGCTCCGACCCGGCCTCCGCGGGCCTCCCGGCGAGGTCTTCTCCCCCGAGCTGTTCGGCACGATGCTGGGGCGCATGTTCTACATGCCAGCGATCATAGAGCTTGTTGAGGCACGCCTTTCCGCTACGCTGTGTTCTATGACAAGCGTGGGGTTCCCCCTCCCCCCTCCCCGCCCCCCCCTCCCCCCGATCGGGGGGCAGTCTTGCAACGTCCGCGCGCTGCGCTAGGGGGCGCCGGCGCCTTCTGCGCAAGGGGTTTGCTCGCGGCGGGTGTCGACTTGGTCCTGCCGACGCTTGTTAAGACACGCAGGGTGCTACCCTCCCCCCTCCCTGGGCGAAACGTCGTTGTTCTCGTTGCCGTCCTCGCCCCAGCTCTATCTCTGAGAGCAGTGGTAGTCGTAGTTGTAGTCGTCATTGTCGTCGTAGAGGTAGTCGTAGTAGTAGTAGTAGTAGTAGTAGTAGTAGTAGTAGTAGTAGTAGTAGTAGTAGTAGTAGTAGTAGTAGTATTAGTAGTCGTCGTCGTCGTCGCCGCCGTCGTCGTCGTAGTAGTAGTAGTAGTTGTAGTGGTAGTAGCAGAAGTAGTAGTAGTAGTAGTAGTAGTAGTAGTAGTAGTAGTAGTAGTACAGGTACTAGTAGTAGTAGTGGCAGTAGTAGGAGTAGTTGTGAGAGTAGTAGTAGTAGTAGTAGTAGTAGTAGTAGTAGTAGTAGTAGTAGTAGTAGTAGTAGTAGTAGTAGTAGTAGTAGTAGTGAGTAGTAGTAGTTGTAGAGTAGGTAGTTGTAGAGTATAGTAGTAGTAGTAGTAGTAGTAGTAGTAGTAGTAGTAGTAGTAGTAGTAGTAGTAGTAGTAGTAGTAGTAGTAGTTAAAAAAACCCAAAAATCTCCCCTCCTCCTCCCAATATTTAGTAGTAGTAGTAGTAGTAGTAGTAGTAGTAGTAGTAGTAGTAGTAGTAGTAGTAGTAGTAGTAGTAGTAGTAGTAGTAATAGTAGTAGTAGTGGTAGTAGTAGTAGTAGTAGTAGTAGTAGTAGTAGTAGTAGTAGTAGTAGTAGTAGAAGCAGTAGTAGTAGAAGTAGTAGTAGTAGTAGTAGCAGTAGTAGTAGCAGTCGTAGGAGTAGTAGTAGCTGTAGTAGTCGTTGTAGTTGTGGTCGTCCTAGCAGTGGTCGTGGTCGTAGTCGTAGTCGTGGTCGGAGTAGAACAAATACTAGTAGTAATAGTAGTAGTAGTAGTAGTAGTAGTAGTAGTAGTAGTAGTAGTAGCAGTAGTAATAGTAGTAGTAGTAGTAGTAGTAGTCGTATTAGTAGTCGTAGTAGTAGTAGTAGTAGTAGGAGTAGTAGTAGTAGTAGTAGTCGTAGTAGTGGTAGTAGTGGTACTAGTCGTAGTAGTAGTAGTAGTAGTAGTAGTAGTAGTAATAATAGTAGTAGTATATTCGAAGTAGTAGTAGTAGTAGTAGTAGTAGTAGTAGTAGTAGTAGTAATAATAGTAGTAGTATATTCGAAGTAGTAGTAGTAGTAGTAGTAGTAGTAGTAGTAGTAGTAGTAGTAGTAGTAGTAGTAGTTTCAGTTGTAGTAGTCGTCGTAGTAGCTGTAGTAGTGATACTACTGGGAGTAGTGGCAGTCGTAGTCGTAGTAGTAGTAGTAGAGGTAGTAGTAGTAGTAGAAGAAGAAGTAGTAGTACTTTTAGTAGCCGTAGTGGAGTAGTAGTATTTGTAGTAGTAGTGGTAGTAGTAGTTGTCGTAATAGTCGTATTTGTAGTAGTGGTAGTAGTCGTAGTAGTGGTAGTCGTAGTAGCACTAGTGGCCAAGTAGTAGTACTAATCGTAGTCGTAGTCGTAGTCGTAGTCGTGGTAGTAGTAGTAGTAGAAGTAGTAGTAGTAGTAGGAGTAATCGTAGTCGTAATCTTAGTCGTAGTCGTAGTAGTAGTAGTAATAGTAGTAGTAGTAGTAGTAGTAGTAGTAGTAGTAGTAGTGATAGTAGTTAGTAGTAGTAGTAGTAGTAGTAGTGGTAGTTAGGTAGTTGGGTAGTTAGGTAGTAGTAGTAGTAGTAGTAGTAGTAGTAGTAGTAGTAGTAGTAGTAGTAGTAGTAGTAGTAGTAGTAGTAGTAGTAGTAGTAGTATGTGTAGTAGTATGTGTAGTAGTATGTGTAGTAGTAGTAGTAGTAGTAGTAGTAGTAGTAGTAGTAGTAGTAGTAGTAGTAGTAGTAGTAGTAGTAGTAGTAGTAGTAGGGGTGCACATGGTCTTCGTGTCGCTACAAACCTCACCTTCGTGTACTCTTCTGTTGTATCAGGCCTAATAGAACTCCTACCAGGGGAATTACGAAAACCGTAGTTTCAAACCTGGCCTTCGTGTCTTTCGCGCCAATGCCTACCTTCGTGCACTATTCGCTGTAGAGGCTGTAGATTGGATTCGTATTAGAAAGTGAACAAAAAACGACAGTTTTACACCTGTCTGTCCTTCGTGTCGAAGTCGGATTTGGAGCAACCGCCACTGCCAGCCGCTTCATTTCGGCACAACCCTCTCGAGGATCGTGGGCCCGGCCCTCCGACGCGCGATTCTGGCGCGCACTTCACTAGGATCGTGGCCCTGGTCCAAGTGGGAGCGCTGACGAAGGCCCACCGACGTCCAATTCCGGCACGCCGCTCACGAGGATCGTGTCCTGGCCCACCTGGGAGCGCTGCCGACGGCCCACCGATGAGCAATATCGGCGCACCCCTCACACGGATCGTGGACCTCGCACATTTGGATCGCCGCCCGACGCTGAAGTTCGGCACACCTCTCACATGGA
>CAUYUJ010022104.1:255603-298103 GCA_963575745.1 Prorocentrum cordatum
GTAGTAGTAGTAGTAGTAGTAGTAGTAGTAGTCACAAGAGTAGTACTGGAAGAGCGCCTTCTGTGGTTGCTTGGAGGGAGGGGAGGGGGTGGATTCGACCCCCCCCTTCCCCTCCCCCTCCTCCCTTACTTGTTCCCCTCTCCCGCTCCTCGGGCCGGCGCCTGCGTCGGCGGCGGCTCGCGGCGGCGGCGGGGACGATGTCTTTTTTATTTTCTGTGCTGGCGCCGGCGCCTGCAGCGAAGAGTCTCTGAGCTGTGCGCCGACATGAGCTGGGCGGTCTCGTGTGGACCAACGAAAGCTGTGAGGGTTGCCGAAATAGCACCAGCATGGTTGCGCGGCGGGCAGAGGAGGGAGGAGAAGATTGGGAAAGGGGGGGTTACGAAATTTGCTGCATGCAGCTGGTTTCAACCCCGCCGAGGGGTCCATTCCTCGATACGTGGCCGCCTCCCGGCTCCGGGAGGCGCCGGGAAAATCAGCTACGTGAGCTGATTCTCAAGACCCCCCTTTGCTATCCCCCCCTTCCGCCCGACCCGATAAGAGGGGGAGAGGAGGAGGAGGACGCTGGGCCCTGTCTCTCCAGCGCGCCGTTCAAACTCCACAAGGCGGTTCAGAACAAGAGAACAGGATGGTCGCTCATATTTCTCAGCCGATGATCATCTCCACCAGGCCATGGCATATCAGCCCCACCATCCCACCACCTCAGATGGGGAGAGGCCCCTCGAAACCCCAAGGGAACAGCCTAGATCCCCGTCTAGGCTACAGTCGGACTCGATTGGACAGGACACGCGAGAGGACACAAGACCCTTCCGAGGGCCACATTGCCACAGGAAGGAAGGAAACTTGGGTCGCGAGACACAGGACACACGTGCACCCTTGTTTTGGCAGGGTCGACCTACTAATCTGGGCCGACTGTAAGCGCCTGACACAGCCAGTGGCTCCCAGGCCACGCCAGTGGAGATGGGGATCGGTCAAACGATGCTCCGTGGTTGGCGAAGGCGGCGGAGTGACGGGCGGGGGGCAGGATGTCGCAGCGTGGAGTTCCCCTTCTGACTCCCTCTCTCTCTCTCGGTGCTCCTGGGTGTCCCCCCTCTGCCTCTCCTCCAGCTCGCCCCTCGGGCAGGTCGCGCCCCTGGGGCTCGTCGACCTCCCTCGTCCGAGCCGAACCGAGGAGGCGGAGAGAGAGAGCGAGATGGCTCGAATCCCCTCGCACGGCCGGCCACCCCCGCGGCTCCCGCCGCCGCGCTCGGCTCTGCCTCGGCCCCTCGCCGACGACGACGACGACGACGACGACGACGACGACGACGACGACGACGACGACGACGACGACGACGACGACGACGACGACGACGACGACGACGACGACGACGACGACGAGCGCTCTCGGGGGCCTCTTGGTGGTAGTTCTTGGGCCTCTTGGGAAGCTCTTGGGGGCCTCTTGGGAGCCTCGTGGGGGGCCTCTCGGGGCTTCCTGGGTCGGGTCTGCCTCTGCATCTCGGTCTGAGCGTGCTCCACGAGAGGCGCGTGAATCGACTGACTTTGGGTGAGGTGGGGGGCCTGCCTCCCGCCCTGTGGAATGCGCTCCCCCCCCCCCTCCCGCCCTGTGGAATGCCCCCCCCTCCCCCCCCCCCTCTTCCGCCCCTGTGCCGCAGGTGGCCCCCCAAGAAGCCAAACACCTCAACATGCCGGAACGAACGACAGCGACGACGAGAGCGGCGAGGAGGGGCCGCTGTGCTGATGAGCCGCGATGGTGCAGCACTCTGATCCATCGTTGTCGGCACCCTGCGGCTGCGCCTGCTGGTCTGCGCTGTGCCCAGGGTTGGCTGGCGACGGCGGCATGCTGCTCTGCCCCCTGCTGTCCTTCGGTCTCCTCTCGTCCTCCTCGCCCTCGTCCGAGGAGGAGAAGGAAGAGGAGGAGGAGGAGGCGCAGGAGGAGAAGGAGGAGGACGAGGAGGAGGACGACGAGGAGGAGAGGAAGACGAGGACGAGCAGGTGGAGGAGGAGGAGGAGGAGGAGGAGCATGAGGAGGAGGAGGGGGAGGAGGAGGAGGAGGAGGAGGAGGAGGAGGAGGAGGAGGGAGGAGGAGGAGGAGGAGGAGGAGGAGGACCCCCTGCGGGCTGCACGTAAAAAAGTGGCCCTTTGCTGGAGCGACGGGTGCGCGTCTTTCGAGCGGCGGCGCGGCCTGTGGGGGGCAGGCTCGAGCACGCCGGCCGCCACTCCTGCTTCACATGGCAGCGATCCGCAGGACGCGCAACACAGGTCTCTGGTGCCCAGGGTCGCTCTCTGCATGTGGCCGAGTGCAGTGGAGACGCTTCAAGTCACCACCCACCAACCCATCCCAACCCAACCCAAAGGCCCCGATTTGCTCTCCATTTCCAGTGTGGGGGGGGGGGGTCTGGGAACATTGAACAAAAAACACACATCTGGAACCCGTACCCCCCCCCCAAACCCGAAATTCGTTTTTTCGGGTTGGGGTTGGGGTTGGGGTGGTCTGGTAGGTATCAGGAGGGAAAAATACACAGACACAATTCATCGCTGATTCCCCAGAAAATACCGGAAAACATGGAAAGTGGGGGGGAAGACGAAAACCACAAACTATAGGAAATATTGGGAATATTTTTATTTGTGTGTATTTATTTGTGTGTCCTAGGGCCCCTTCATGGCAGTCAGCAAGGAGGAACAGTTCGGGTTCGGAATGTGCCCGCTGCTCTTCGGGTAGCTCGTGCACCCAGGGGCGCATTGAGGGCCCAGAAGGGGGCTCGGCCCGGGGGTGCAGAATGCGTCCCTGAAGCGCCTGCCTGAGCGCGTCCCCGAGGCGAGCGAAAGAACATACCGGAGCGATTGCCTGGGCAGCCCGGAGGTACCGGGGATTGGGAAGAGGGAGGGGGGGAGGGGGAGGATGGGGAGAAGGAGGGGGTGCAGGGGGAGGAGGAGGAGGATGGGGAGGAGGAGGAGGAGGAGGAGGAGGAAGAAGACGTGGAGGAAGAGGAGGGGGAGGAGGAGGAGGAGGAGGAGGAGGAGGAAAAAGGAGGAGGATGAGGAGGAGGAGGAACCTGCCAGGTCGCCTCCCCCTGGACCGCCCGAAGGTTCATGCAGGAGGCCTGACTGGGCAGCTTGAGGGTACATGCCGAGACGCCTCCCCTGCCGCCCGAAGGTCCCTGCAGGCACGCCTCCCTGGGCAGCCCGAAGGTACGACGACGACGTCGACGACGACGACGAAGACGACGACGATGACGACGAAGACGACGAGGACCTGCCAGGACGCCTGCCAGGATCGGGGAACGAACGCGGAGGTCCGCGCGGATTCTCGGATCGGCGCTGGAGCCTCCTGGCGGCGCCTCTAGCGCCGCCCCTGGCGCGCTCCGCGCGCCAAGGAGGGGGCTCCAAGGCCGATCTGAGAAGTCCGCGCGGACCTCCGAGTTTTATATGCTTATGTAACCGTTTGCTTCTCTGCGGGACTCTTCCCCTGGGCAGCTCCTCCTCTGGCGCTCCTCGGGACGGCAGCTGGACTGCACGGCAGCCGCTGCCGCGGCGGTGGGCCGCCGGGGCGCGCGAGGGGCGGCCACGGGCGCGGGCCGCGCGGGCCGCGCCGGCGAACGCCAGGCGCTGCTGATGCCCCACCAGCGGCACCAGCAAGCCTTCCTGTGGCGCGCCCCGCCCGCCGGCCGGCGCGGCTTCCGCCAGGCGCGCGAGGTCGTCGGCGTCGCGGGGCTCGTTGCGGCTCCTCTGGCCTGCTTCGATGCGAGCTTGATCGGCTCCGATGTCGATGTGCGGTTCGACCTCGGGCTCCGGTCGGGGGTTCGGCTTCTCACTGGGGGCCCGCTCGGCCTGCCGATTTCTGCGGACTTGGCTGCCGAGTTCGCCGATCCGCTTTGTCGATTCTGGGCTCGCTTGCCGGCTGTCGCGGCTCCCGCTGGGCGCTCGTGGTCGTCGGCGTCGTTGTGGTCGCCCCATGTGACGTGGGAACTGGGGGGACAGGATAGGGGGGTCGGGATAGGGGAAACGTCGAGGTGGAAACGTCGAGGTGGCATTGGCGAGAATTCAGCCCCCGATCGCGAATCTGCACCTTCCTGAGCGGGGTTGGCTATGAGGACCCCATCGGCGATGTATCGCCGATTCCAGCTCGATCTTTCTCCCCCTGAGCCTATCACCCCTAACGTTGCCCCAAGGGGGTGCGGGGAAACACGAGCCGCACGTAGGGACGTGGAGCATACGTTTTGTTGTCAGCTGCGACGTGAGGCACGAGACGTCGGAGTGCAACATCAGTGGAGTGGCAGCGCTGATTGCGCACCGATGCCAACAGCATGGGAGACAGGTGGCTTCGGAGGAGGACAGCGGAGCCGTGCTCGAGCGTGCAGCACTTCACGCGTGGTGCTGGCGGCTGCCTGCGGTCAAAAGCGTAGGGATGGGATGTGTTTTTTTCCGCATCCTCTATTTCAAGCAGAGGCGGAGCGTCTTGGCTCGCTTTTAGTCCCACCGAGCAATGTTCTAAGACCTTTTTGTGGTTCCCACGACCTGTTCCTAGAACATTTCTGGTTGGGACTGTCTTGTTTTAACACATCGGGTTCATGTTCTAAGAACATTGTCTTTGTTCTTATGATATTTTGGGTTGTAGGAGCATTTCGTGGTAGGACTATAGGAATGCCGGGGCGGTCGGTCCCTGCTCAATTATTCGCACATGGCCGCTCCTCGTCGTTTCCCGTCGTCGCTGTCGCCGGCGTCGTTGTCCTCGTCGTCGTGTTCCTTCGTCGTCCTGGCAATCCTCGTCTTCATCGACGTCGATCGTCGTCGTCGACCGTCGTTGTGGTTGTCGTCGTTACCGTTGTCATCCATCGTCGTCCGCAGTCGTCGTGTCGTAGTGCTGGATCTTGCCGTCGCCGTCCGTCGCCATTGACGCCCATCGTTGTCGCCGTCCGTCGTCGGTCGCCCTTGTCGTCCGTCTTCTTCATCGTCCTCCGTCTTCCATCCTCGTCGACCTCGCCCTCGTTGTCGTGCCTCTTCGTCCCTCGTTGCAGTCGTCGTCGTCGTCTTTTGTAATGTGTCCTCCGTCGTCATTTTCGTCGTCGTCGTCCCTGTCGTCGATCGTCGCAGGGGCGACTTGTGCGTGGGCGATCCCTGGAAGCAGAAAGTCGTGTGTGGGCGCCAGCTTGGCGATAGCCCGCGAGACCAGCTCACCCGCGGGGACGCCAAGGTCATCGCGTCTCGTCCGAGGGGGGGATGTTGATCGGTCGGTACGGGGCTTCTGGAGGCTTCCGATGGCCTGCAGGGGACTCAGGGGGCATTTGGCCACCTTTGGAGACCCCTTGCAGACAAGTTGTTGAGGAAGCATCTTCATGACAACTCATGACCAAAGCTCTCGGTCCTATGTTTCTGCAGCATGTCTTCAGCGCGACATGTTGAGGGTCCCATGTGCCGAAGCGTGGGAAGAGCGCAATTCGTTCTGATTGTTCTGTTTTGTAAGTTGTTGTTGTTCTTATCACGGGGCCCGGATCTGAGGGAACGCCGCTGCTTTTACACAAGATCTGGCCAGTCGTTGGGGAGGAGGCCACCCCCGGCGCGCGGACAGGCAGATGCGCATTCCTTCCCATTACTGGTGCTTGAGCTTCGCCGACATTTTCAAGGAGCGGCCATTGGCCACGCTTTCCGAGTAGGTGTTTGATGATGACGATGATGATGATGGTTATGATACAGAGGAAGAAGAGGAATCTGATAACAAAGAGGGGAAAGGAAATTTTGGATGGAGGAGCAGGAGGTCTGGCTGCAGAAGCAGGAATTGCTTCTTAGCAAGCCGAGGTGCAGTTGGAACCATCCTGGTGATGTGCCCAACCCTTGCGCAACGCGTAGTCAAAATAGCTAGGTTAACATGTCAATGAGCATTTTTTCTGCGAGCGTTACTTGGGAGGCTCGCGAGCTGCGCGATTCGCAGGACACCGATCGATGGACAGAGGCTTGACGGAGCTGAGGAGCAGCTACCCCCCTGGCTCGGGGGGAGCAACATCATCCGGGCAGCAGCAAGAGGGCATGGCAGCAGGAAGGAAGGACATGACGACGAGAGAAGGGCAGAGGAAGGATACATGGTAGACATGGCATTCGAGGCACGCCACCAGCGAGTTATAGTCAGTGCTGCGCGAGGCCGAGCTGGTGTGCCAGCGGCTGGGCCTCTTCCGGGCATCTCCCAGTGCGGGACGTAAGTGCGTGTTGGCGCGCCGCGAGGTCTTGTCCGAGTCCGCGTAGAACGTCGCTCTTGAGGAGGGGAAACAACACACAGACACAATGAATCGTCGACGCCCAGGAAAATATGGGAAAATATGGGCAGTGGGGGGGAAGACAAAAACCCAGAAACTATGGAACATATTGATGATGATGATCGCAACTCCGGGATGGCATGGTCGTGTCCGGACATGCGTAGGACATCGCGACGCAACCTTCGAAAGTGGCGGCAAAATCGCAGATCGCAGCCCCCCGCAGATCGCAGCCCCCCCACGGATGGCGTGGTCGAGCGCGAACCCGCGTATGATGCCGCCTCCCTGCTGCCCTCGACATTGGCGACAGTTCCGCAGATCGCAGCCGCCCAGGGATGGCGAGGTCGAATCTGAATGTGCGTACCGGTGTTGGCCCCCCCCCTGCAGCCCCACCTTCGCAGGTCGCAACCATCCATGGATGGCGAGGTCTAACCTGGATCCGCGGATGGCGACAGTGCGCTGGCCCCCAGCAACCGTCAAAAGTGGCGACGAACTCGCATGTCGCAGCCCCCCGCGGATGGCGAGGTCGAATCTGAACCCGCGTAAAACGCCAGTGTGCTGCCCCCCCACGCAGCTTTCGACAGCGGCGATGGCTTCGTACATTGTAGCCCCCTGGGGACGACGAGATTCAATCTGAATCCGCGTATGGCGCCATTGTGGCGCCCCCCCCCCCGCAACCCTTCGAAAGTGGCGATCGCAGACCACATCCCCATAGGGTTGGCGAGGTCGAGCCTGAATCCGCGTATGGCGACACGGTGCGGCCCCCCAGCAGCCCGCGGAAGTGGCGACATTCTCGCAGATCGCAGCACCCCCCAGCCATGCCAAGGTCTAGTCAGAGTCCGCATCTGGCGTCATTGTGCTCCCCCCCACCAACTCCCGAAAGTGGCGACACACTCGCAGATTGCAGCCACCCAGGGATGGCGCGGTGTAGTCTGCGTCGCCGTGTGGCGACACGGACCCCCAGCAACCCTCGGAAGTGGCGACCGTGTTGCATATCGCAGGCCCCAAAAGATGACCAGGTCTATTCTGAATTTACGTATGGCGTCATGATGTTCCCCCCCCAGAAGCCTTCGAAGTTTGTAGCTGTTTCGTATATTGTAGCACCCCCCATGATGGCAAACTATCGTATGAGGCCGCATATTGCGTACCTGCGCTCCCCATGCAACCCTCGAGTATGGCGACAGTTTCGCACGTTGTAGCCCCCATGGATGAAGGAGGGGGGGAAAGAGAGAGAGAGAGAGAGATCACACGACAAAAGAGAGAGAGAGAGAGCATAATGACGGAGGCGGGAATCACGTCGCGACCACAGTGCTCTATCCAAAACGGAAACCCAACAACATATGGTTGGGACAATGCATGCAGTCTAGGGCTCTGGAGTCTTCCGACCGAGAGAAACGCGTAACCAGTCAGAGGGACAGTCGAGTAACTCGGTGAATCCCCCAAGACAGACAATTTGCATCCTCGTCATGGTTTCTGAACGGAATGGCGAAGAGCCAGCCGATGACTCGCTTGATCGGTAGCGCCCCGTGCCGCGCCGTGCCGTGTAACAGCTGAAGCTGTCGGAGCGAGAGGGCGCGCGGGTGTCGGGGAAGAGAGGCGGGCCTGCTTGCTTGGGAGGAAGGACGTAGTTTTTATTGACTCGGGCTGCGTTGTCGTGCCGCCTCGTGCGACAAGGGGGCGGGGCAGAGGGGGCGCGTGGGCTGGTGGCAGACGAGGGGCAACACTGGCGGAGGTGGTAGAGCAGAGCAGGCTGCGGTGGAGTGGTGCGGGTCCCAATGCTAGTAGAAACGCATGCGAAACCTGGTCTTGAACCTCACCAGACGGGGGCGCTGATGATGATAGTGATGCTGATTGTGTTGATGATGCTGATGTTGATGATGTTGATGACGACAATGATGATGCAGCTGCTGATGATGATGGTAATGCTACTTTGAATGATTACGATGATGCTACTGATGATGATGCTGATGCTGATGCTGACGATTACGATGATGCTGATGATGCTGATGATGATGATGATGATGATGATGATGTTTTTGTTGATGCTGATGTTGATGATGATAATGATGATGATGATGATAGCGAGGAGGAGGAGGAAGAGGAGGAGGAGGCCACGGAGCAGGCGGAGTACTACCACGAATACGAATGATACGAACACCAATGATAATTATGCCGCTGATACTAGTATCAGATTGCACAAATAATGCAACGGCTACTACTACTACTACTACTACTACTACTACTACTACTACTACTACTACTACGACTACTACTACTACTACTACTACTACTACTACTACTACTACTACTACTACTACTACTACTACTACTACTACTACTACTACTACTACTACTACTACTACTACTACTACTACTACTACTACTACTACTACTACGACTACGACTACTACTACTACTACTACTACTACTACTACTACTACTACTACTACTAATACTACGACTACTACTACTACTACCGCTGCTACTACTACTACTACTACTACACCTACTACTACTACTACTACTACTACAACTCATACTTACAAGTCAAATAATGATTACATAAACAATTCTACCATGATCGTAAGACCAAGGGTAGTACTACAAATAACGATCATAATGTTTAGGCTGGTACTCTTATTGTGAAGACGAAGAATCACAAAGGGAACATCGAGGAGGTGTGGGAGGAGGAGCTTGAGCGTGGGTCGAGGAGCAGGAGAGAGCAGGCACGAGTAGGGTTCGGAGGACGAGGTTGTGGGAGGGCTCGGAGGACGACGCCGACGGCGGCGGTGGCGGCGCGCCCCGCCGCCCATGTTGCCAGCCGAGGACATGACCACTGGCGGCTGGGATCGGCACGAGGACGTTGGCGCGCGGGGTCGCGCCACTGGCGGCGCGCCGAGGGGGAGGGGCAGGTCGGGGGCAAGGATCGGGGGGGATAGGGACAGGGTGGGATGCATCGACCCCCAATCGCCCACTGACTGCCGATAGTGGTCTGGTAGCCCAGCCCCGCCCAGGAGTGTGTGTGTGTGTGTGCATTCAGCATCGGAGGCTTCTGGTTATGGCCGATCTATGGGCGATGTATCGCCGATTCCAGGTCGATGTGCCCCCTCTATGCTGGTCCCCCCCTATAGTTGCCCCTCAGCACGACGATGGGCTCAGTACGTTGGAAATGGGTACGTACAGAACTGATGGTGACGAAGGCCGACAGCATTTCATGCCCACTCTGGAAGGGAGCTCGCTGACGGCGTCGACGCGGGCGGGGTCCAGTCTAGACACAGCGTCGCCCAACCAGCAGCGGCCGCTGTCGGTTTTGGTCAACACTTGCTGCTCGGCATGTGACCCATTTTTCAGTACCAGTACCGGGCGTGCCGTTGAGCGGATGGAAGGGGACCAGAGGATGGAGGAGGAGGAGGAGGAGGAAGAGGTGAGGAGTGGCCTCCTTCTCCCTGGCCAGCCCCCCACCCCGCGCTCCCTCCCCTGCTCACCCTCCTCCTCTTCCCTGCTGTCGTCCCCGCGCAGGCGCGCTCCCGCCCTCGCGGGAGCGCGCGTGGGAGGATGCGGGCTGCCACGATGCCGGCACCGTCGCCCTGAAGGTTGTTGTGCGTTTCTCGAGGCTCTCGCTGCTCTGGCTGGGCAGAGTGTGAAACACATGCCGGCATTGGCCAAGGGGAGGGGTCCAGGAGGGGCCAGGGCCCTTGTTTTAAGTCGGGCCTGCATAGTCTGGGGACGTTTTTTGTTTGTTTTATTATTTTTGCCCATTGGGGGGGGTGCTTTTTGAGTAGTTTAAATGTTTCGCCCAAAATTCCCCTGTAGGGGGGCACGCCCGACTTAACCCTTGTTTTGTGCGGGTGCTTGTCGGGGGGGCGCAGTGACTTTGGGGAGTGCTCGTATCGGCGGCGAGCGAGGGGGGGAAGTGAGAAGGAGAAGGCCTGCTCCGTAAAACGGCGGGGCTTCTCAGAAGTTGTCCAGCCTTCTGAGATGTTTTTTTTGCGTCCTCGGGGAAGGCGTAGAGCACTTCTCCGAAGCCCTGGGGACTTTGAGCCTTCTGGAAAGGCCCGCCGCTTCTCACTTCCCCTCTGGCTGGCTGCCGATCGAAGGAAGGCAGGGTGCTTTCCAGAAGGGCTCGGGGTGCTTCAGAGAGAGCCTCTTGCGAGGCGGGAGGGCTTCCGAGAGAGCCCCCCGCCTGCTATAGCCCTGGTGCGCGCGCCGCTGGACCTAGAGGGGGTGGTGAGGCCAGCGACCTCTCGATCTGCGATTGTGCGCTTTGGCGGTCCCTTGACATTGAGCGGTGTGGAGGGCGAGGGAGGGCGGAAGAAGGTCTTCATCATCGTCGCATCCATCATGCACTTACCATCATGGTCGTCGTGGTTGCGTCGTCGTCGCAATCGTCATCGTCATCATCATCATCATCATCATCATCATCATCATCATCATCATCATCATCATCATCATCATCATCAGCATCAGCATCAGCATCAGCATCAGCATCAGCATCAGCATCAGCATCAGCATCACCGTCATCTTTATCATCATCATGATCGTTTTCATCACCATCACCATCATCACCATCAGCATCATTGTCGTCGTCGTCATCATCATCATCACCATATCATCGTCGTCGTCATCATCTGTAGCCATTTTTGGCGCTAGGCGCGGCGCGTGTTGTTCGAACAAATGTCTGCAGGTTTTGCATCCGCTCGGCACTGCGCAATGGCGGCACTCGCCTTCGAGCTACATTGCTCTGCTCTCTGTGCACTTTCTGACGCTCTTGGACATCATTGCCAGGACCTCAGGGCTGCCCGACTGGGTCAGCGCGGTGGCATCCTCCCTGGGACGGTTGCTAAAAAGCTCATCAACCTTGACATCGCCTAGAATGTGTTCCGCCACATCACGGTTCCTGGCATCCACAAGATCGAGTAAGCTCGGCAACGTGCTCAATCAGCACGGGCAGGTCGAAGGGCCTCCTGATGTTCAGCACCGTCGTGAAGTTGGTCACGCAAACCGTCTTGCTGAAGCTCGCATGACAAACGCAGGCTCGATAGATACAACGTCACCACGCGCAGCATTGCGATCACTGTCAATTTCGAGGATGCCTGTGCCGTCGTCTCTGTGACATCGTCGCTTTCAAGACTCAGGAGTGCTTGACTTTCACACCGGTCATGGCGCAGATGACCGAGATGGTTGCTGCCAACTCTGTCCTGAAGAAGTACGTAGACCAGCTGCATGAGGAGGACCAAGCTGATCGCGATGTTTCCGACGAAGTCGTGGATTCTCTGGGTGTGCGATTTGAGGTGCCCTCGTCTCCTAGCGCCCCCGTGCGTAGATGGAAGATGGCACCCATCAGCGCCCGCGGCGTGGCTAGTTCTTCGGCCAAATCGCCGCGTCCTCACTCGGTGCCCTGGTCGGCTCTTCGTACTTAAAGAATGTGTCGCGAGAGATAGAATGATAAACACCGTTCACCATCGTATCATTTCTGGCTTCACCTTTTCGATGCTCGCTCTTTTGCTTGTTCCCCGAACCTCTGGCCGCTCATTGGAGTCCGGATCATTATCAGCATCATCATCTTCACCAGCATCATCATCCCTATCGTCTTCGTCGCAGTCATCGTCATCGCCATCACCATCATCGCCATCGCCATCACAATACTCATCATCATTGTCAGTATCCCCCTTCTAAGTTTATGTGTTAAGAAAGCGCGTTCCGTGGACGCTTCCAACGCGTGATTCTGACCGCCCCCGACACCCGGAATTGCAAAAGTGGCGGTTCGAACCAGCTCCCCACCCTCAAGGCGGGGGGGGGGTTCGAACTGGGAGCCCCCCCCCCCTTTGAATTGCATGGGAGGGCGGGGGATTCGAGCCGGAGGGGGGCGGGGGGGGGCCCTCCAACCGACGACAACGAGCGCTGGCGCCAGCGCGGGCGCTGTCGGGTAGCGACGACGGCGACGATGACGACGACGGTCGAGATTTGGTAGGATGCAATTAAAGCCAGATTGAGCCCCAAAAGGATCAAAGTAGTGCTTGATCTAGCTATCGTAGGTTTCTGTCAGAGCTGGGTCGGGTCCTGGCAGGGGTCGATCAAAGTTGGATCCAACTAGAATAGGATTCTATCAGTGTTGGCTCGAGCCTGGCTAGGATGTCATTAAAGTTGGATCCGGCAAACAAAAAGTTTGATCGAGCCGTAGTCGGAATCAAGTAGGGCTGGCTTCAACAAGAGTCGGATTCTATCAGAGTTGGGTTGATCAGGACTACGGTGCCATTGAACCATGAATTGGGTTCTACAATGGGGAGGCGGGAGGGGCTGGTTCCAACCCCCGTCCCCTTGCACGTGGGGTGGGGGCCAGTTCGACCCCCCCCCCCTGGAGGAGTGGACGGGGGGCGGTTCGACAGGCCGATGTCCCGCCCCCCCCGGTTCTCCGGGCGCTGTTACTGTTTGGGGCGGTCCCCCTTTCCAAGGTTCAGAGTTGCCCAACTGTTTTTCCCAAGACAAGCGTCCACGAGTCGCGTTCTCTGTTATGTACTTTGTGTTTTGTGAGGCCTTCGTGTTACCGGCGGAGCGCTGTTCGAGCAATTGGTCAGGTCCAGTCCGAATGAGAATTGACTTCCTCCCGAACGGAGGCCGATACGAAATTCGATGCAGATGTTTAAAATACTTGTGTTGGCTTTGTCAATTCGCCCGTTTCAGTTATTTCCAATTTTTTGCCGCACGAACGCAAGAACATAGCCTCTCTCACAACTCTGGTTTGCCCACCACTCATTGTAGTTGTTGCCATGTTTGTTAGTACTTGGATGTTCGCAGCTTTTGCCCACTTGCAATTCATGCCGTGTTTTCCTTCCCCGCGATTGTTTCCAGCATCTGTTGATGGAAACTATCAAGCTGGGGGTAAGTCAAGATCGGTGCGCGCTGCAGTCGTTCTGAAGGGCGACCAGCATGATCTACGATTACCGTGTCATCACCATACAGCCGTTGTAGACCGAAGCGTCCAACGGCTTTGCACGCACACTAGAGTAACAATATGCTATATGTTTTTGTCTAAACCCGCAACAATGTCAGCCCACCGTTGCCGTGCTAGTGGGCTCCGTCGGGCATCCAAAGCGTCAACATGAGTGCGCCGCCAGCAAAAGGGCGCGATCGGAACCCATCCTTGCGAATGCCGCATTCGTGTTTCCGCCCCTCCTAAAACCAGCCGGCGCTGTATAATCGATGCCAATATCCTCCCCACCCGACCGGTAAGCAGGATCTCGTTTGTCGGCCTTTCGTGGGCAATGCCACGTGTACCCTCCTCCAGGATGTAGCATTGTCACTGGATGTTCAACAATACGTCGCACGCCGTCACGTCCAGCTGCCTCGGGCCGTGATGCGCTAACCTCTTCGGCGCAATTGGCACCCGGGGCAGAAACTCGGGAAGATGCTCCTAAGCGTTGTTCTTTCAGCCTCGATCCGTTGCCCTCTGCTCGATCGCTAGGCGCACTCGCTGGGGGGTCTCGCCCAGGACGCCCCAGCGGGGCACCCTCGGGGCACCCTGCGAGGGCCTCTTGGGAGAGGAGCGCTCCGTTCTGATCCTTGCGCAGCAGGGCCCAAAGAGATCGCGGCCCCTTCCCCCCTTGCTGCTTTCTCATCACGAGCCGTTTTGTTCTCGGTCCCCAGGCCTGGTAAGGGCCCTGGAGGCCAAACATTGTCAACGCGTTTCGGCCGTTTGTGTGGCTCACGCGGCGCGATGATGTCTGAGTCGCCGTCGCCACCGCGTCCTCGCCGTCGTCCTCGGCCTCCCTGCGCCAGGAGGGCGAGGACTCGCACAAGGACTCGTTCGAGCCCCTAACGCCCAAGACGCCCAAGACGCCCAAGACGCCCAAGACGCCTTCGCGGTTTGGGCGAGCCGCGACGGCCCCGTGTCGATCACCCACGGACGCGTCGGCGGCCCCGTCCACGTTCAGCGTCCCCAGCGTCCCTGAGTCGGAGGAGGCATCCGCTCGCAGCCGTCGTCATCGCCGCCGTCGCCGTCGTTGTCTTCGTCGCCATCGACGGCCTCGTCGCCACCGTCGTTGTCGTCATCGTCGTCGTTGTCGTCGTCGTCGTTGTCGTCGTCGTCCTCGTCGTCGTGATCGTCGTCCTCGTTGTGGTCGTCGTCGACATGGCCGCCGCCATTGGTGTAGTCGTTGTATGGAGGTGGGGGAATATGTTTAATCCCCCTTGACCCGTCAGGGTCGCCAGAGGCCTCTTCATCCCTATCCGCGGAGGAGGAGGAGGAAGAGGAGGAAGAGGAGGAGGAGGAGGAGGGGGAGGAGGAGGAGGAGGAGGAGGAGGAGGAGGAGGAGGAGGAGGAGGCGGAGGAGGAGGAGGAGGAGGAGGAGGAGGAGGATGAGCGTGGATGTGGGGCTTTTCTGGCTTTCTTCGGGCCTCCAGCGATATCCAGATGTGCCCACCCCCTGGGTAAAGGGCGAGAGGGCCGGCGTCCTCAGCAGGCGAGGGGGCTTCTCGGAGCCCTCGCCCTCCGAAGTAGCCTCACAAGCAGGAGGGCTCCTCGCGGGGTGGGAGGACCCCTCTCCCGTTGGGGAGGCAGGAAGTCTGACCCCCCCCCCGCCCGTCCCCAGGGGCGCGCCGCCGCGTTTCGTTGAGGTACCCCGCATTCGTTGTTCAGGTTGTTTTTACGCTCAGGCCGCCCAAGTCGGGTCGAAGTAGAGAGGTCGGTGGGCCGCGCCGCATCGCCGCCGATGCACTGGCGACGTGGGGCCAGATTCTCTCCATGCCGACGTGGCCGATGCATCGCCGACGCATCGGCGATGCAACGCCGATGCATCGCCGATGCACTGGCGATGCGGCGCGATCTTTTGACCCCACCTTAATCGGACCCTATTTGGCTGGCGTCCACCTTTGCAGCCCCGTGTGTGCACCACCGCCAGGCCTGGCCAGGCCCGATTTGGGGTCCAGGCCGTGGTCGATATGTCGGCTTTGAGCGCACGACCTGGCGGCCATACCCGCCAGGCTTTGCCAGGGCCGTCTGGACCCGATTTGATTCGCCAGCTGGGGCTGCGATTCTGATTCGATTCGATTCGGGTCGCATTCATCTGCAAAATACTAGAAAAATAGTCTGGGGATTATCTTTTAACCATTTTTGAACATTCGTGGGTCATTCCATTGCAGGCCAGGGCCGGCGCCGCTATCCTGGGGAGTTTCTGGAATTTCTGGCATTTCTGGAATTTCTAGAATTTCTGCAATTTCTGGAATTTCCAGAATTTTTCTGGAATTTCTGGAATTTCTGGGATTCCTTTGTTTGAAGTGTGCGTTGGGAATTCTGCTTAGAGGTGTTTCAACTTTACACATTCCACGAAAATCCAGAAGTTCCAGAATTCCAAAAAATTCCAGAAACTCTAAAAATTCTAGACATTCCAGAAATTCCAGAAGTTCCAGAAATTCCTAGAAGATTCCAGAAATTCCGGAAACTCCAAACGCTCCAGAAATTCCAGAAATTCCAGACATTCCAGACATTCCAGACATTCCAGACATTCCAGAAATTCCAGAAATTCCAAATTTCCAAGACATATTCACGAAATTCTTGGAATAGAGAAAGTGCGTGGTGAATGGCGCATTGTGAGTAGTGCGTTGTGAGTATATCTGAGTAGTGCGTTGTGAGTATACCCAGAAAATCCCGACATTCCAGAAATCGAAAAATCACAGGAATGTCAGAAATCCAATAGGTCCTCAGAAAAAAAATCACGGGGATACGGAGTGAGTCGTTGGCCGCGAGTAGACAGTAGGGGATAGGGAGTGGGGAGTAGGGAGTAGTGAGTCGTGAGTCGCGGGTCGTGAGTAGTGAGTGTGTAGTTTTCAGTAGGGAGTAGCGAGTAGGGAGTAGCGAGCAGCGAGTTGCGAGTAGCGAATTTCGAGTAGGGAGAAGGGAGTAGCGAATTGCGAGTATCGAGTTGCGAGTAGGGAGAAGGTAGTAGGGAGCAAGGAGTAGCGAGTAGCGAGTAGCGAGCAGCGAGGAATGCCTGGCTCCAGGAATTCCTCTGAATAGCGGCGCCGTCTCGGCCTTGTCACTAGGGTGTAGTGAGTGCTGAGTAGTGAATACTGAGTAGAGAGTCGTGAGTGGTGCGTATTGGGTGGTGCGTAGCGGGCGGTGGGGTAGGGATCGGGTTCCGGAGCCAGGGGGCCCCCTTCTCAAAGAGAGGGGGGGGGCCTAAGATGCCCCCCGAGACGGGCCCCAAAGGATTCCAGGACTGCCCCAGACGCTTCCCAAACGCCCAAGATGGTCCCCAGACGGCCAGAAGTCGGCTCGGAGGAGGAGGAGGAGAAGGAGGAGGAGGAGGAGAAGGAGGAGGAGGAGGAAGAGGAGGAGGAGGAGAAGGAGGAGGGAGGGGAGGGTGATGAGGATGAGGATGAGGAGTCGGAGGATGATGATGATGAGGAGGAGGAGGAGGAGGAAAAGGAGGAGGAGGAGGATGAGGAGGACATCGTCGTCGTCGTCGTCAGTCGTCGTCGCCGTCGCCGTCGCCGCCGCCGCCACTCTCTCGCGCGCCGCTCCCGAGGGAAGTGTGTGAGGAGGAGAAGGACGACGACGACGACAACGACGACGACCGGCGACGACCGGCGACGACGACGACGCAGAAGAGGATGAGGATGAGGAGGATGAGGATGAGGAGGATGAAGATGAGGACGGATGGTCGCCGTCGTCGTCGTCGCCGTCGCCGTCGTCGTCGTCGTCGCCGCCGTCGCCGTCGCCGTCGCCGTCGCCGTCGCCGTCGCCGTCGTCGTCGTCGTCGTCGTTGTCGTCGTCGTCGTTGTTGTCGTCGTCGTCTTCGTCGTCGTCCGTCGTCGTCGTCGTCGTCGTCGTCGCCCCGCCCCGTCCCGCCCCGCGCGTGCGGGCGCGTGCTTGCGCGGCCGGGCCCGTGCAGGATGATGATGGTGATGATGAGGAGGAGGAGGAGGAGAAGGACGAGGAAGGATGAGAAAGACGAGGATGATGATGCTGATGATGATGATGATGACGATAATGATGATGATGCTGATCATGATGACGATGACGATGACGATGATGGTAATGATGATGGTGACGATGATGATGGCGATGACGATGATGATGATGATGATGACGATAATGATGATGTTGATCATGATGACGATGACGATGATGGTGATGATGATGACGATCATCATCATCATCATCATCATCATCATCATCATCATCATAAGCGTCCTCGTCTTTATCATCCTTCCTCGTCCTTCTCCTCCTCCTCATCACCATCATCATCCTGCACCGGCCCGGCCGCGCAAGCACGCGCCCGCGCGCGCGGGGCGGGACGGGGCGGGGCGACGACGACGACGACGACGAAGACGACGACGACGACGACGACGACGAGCGACGACACGACGACGTCGACGACGACGACGACGACGACGACGACGACGACGACGGCGACGGCGACGGCGACGGCGACGGCGACGGCGACGACGACGACGACGACGACGACGGCGACGGCGACGGCGACGACGGGACCATCCTCCTCCTCATCTTCATCCTCCTCATCCTCTCCTCATCCTCATCCTCTTCTGCGTCGTCGTCGTCGTCGTCGTCGGTCGTCGTCGTCGTCCTCCTCCTCACACACTTCCCTCGGGAGCGGCGCGCGCGAGATAGAGAGAGGCGGCGGCGGCGACGACGACGACGACGACGACGAGCACCATCCTCCTTCTCCTCCTTGTCCTCATCCTCCCCCTCCTCCTTCTCCTCCTCCTCATCCCCCTCCCCTTCCCCCGAGTCCTCATCCTCATCCTCATCCTCATCACCCTCCTCTTCCTCCTCCTCCTCTTCCTCCTCCTCCGAGCCGACTTCTGGCCGTCTTGGGACCATCTAGTGCGTTTGGGAAGTGTCTGGGGTAGTCCTGGAGTCCTCTTGGGCCCGTCTTGGGGGGCATCTTAGGCCCCCCCCTCCCTTTGAAAAGGGGGCCCCCTGGCTCCGGAACCCGATCCCTACCCCACCACCCACTACGCACCACCCAGTACGCACCAGTCACGACTCACTACCCAGTTTTCACTACCGAGCACTCACTACACCCTAGTGACAAGGCCAGGGCCAGCGCCGCTATTCAGAGGAATTCCTGGAGCCAGGCATTCCTCGCTGCTCGCTACTCGCTACTCGCTACTCGCTACTCCTGTCTCCCTACTCCCTTCTCCCTGCTCGCAACTTGATATTCGCAATTCGCTACTCCCTTCTCCCTACTGGCAATTCGCTACTCGCACCTCGCTGCTCGCTACTCCCTACTCGCTACTCCCTACTGAGAACTACACACTCACTACTCACGACCCGCGACTCACGACTCACTACTCCCTACTCCCCACTCCCTATCCCCTACTGTCTACTCGCGGCCAACGACTCGCTCCGTATCCCCTACTCTCTACTCACGGCCTTGCTTTTCTGAGGACCTAATGGGTTTGTGAAACTCCCTGGATTTTTCGATTTCTGGAATGTCGGGATTTTCTGGATATACTCACAACGCACTACCCAGATATACTCACAACGCACTACTCACAATGCGCCACTCACCACGCACTTTCTCTATTCCAGGAATGCTCTGAATATTTGTTGTTCCTGAAATTTCTGGAATTTCTAGAATTTCTGGAATATCTGAAAATGCAAGAAATTCCCGAAATTCCAGATAATCAAAAGAAAATCCAAACACTCCGGAAATTCCAGAAATGCAAGAAATTCTAGAATTTCATTGGACATTCATGAATTCCAGAAATTCAGAGGAGACCCAGAAATTCAAGAAAATCCAGAAATCTAGGAAATCCAGAAATTCCAGACATTGCAGAATTTCCAGAAATTCCATAAAATTCAAGAAATTCCAGAAATTCAAGAAATTCCAGAAATTCTTAGCAACCGCAGAAGTTCCAGAAATTCCAAAGATTCCAGAAATTCCAGAAATTCGTGGAAAATCTAGAAATTCCAGAAATCCCAGAAATTCCTCGGAATAGCGGCCGGGCCGTGGCTCGCACTGCATTTTTCGGGTATTTTTATTTTTTCGCCCAAAATCGGCCTGTAGGGGAACAGGCCCGACTTACCGCTACCCTTCTCTCGTTTTCCCCCGTTTGAGCCTCCTGGGAGACCCTCGTCGCCTTAGTGGGCCCTGGAAACGACAGGGCAGTTTTTTTTACCGGTTCCGTTTTGCATTTTGTTGTTGGTTCCGACGCCGTTTTTTTAACGGTTCCGTCGCCGTTTTTTGACCGGTTCCGGCTCCGGTTCCAATCTTGGAGCCGTTTTTGTTGCCGTTTCCGGTCGCTTTTTTTTTGTCGTTTCCATTTTCAAGGTTTTTTTTTCGGAAGCGGTGAAAAAATGCCCTGCCGTTTCCAGGGCCCACTAAGCGCTACTTTTCCCTCGTTTTCCTCTGTTTGGGCCTCCTGGGAGAACCTTTGTCGCCACCGTCGGCTTCGCCTCGAAGTCCTGGTCAGAACGCGCGCCGGGAGGTCCGGGGAGCAGCGGTATCGGTCCCTTTTCGTTTTCCCAGGCCCGGGAGCCTTGCCGCTTGCGGCCTGCGCGGCCTGGTTTGGCCGCCACGCGCCCCCGATGCGGCCGCGCCCCAGAGGTCACTCCTGCCCGGGGTCGCTCTGGCGCGCGGTCGATGGCACCGATCCTGGGCCCAGGACGGGCCTGTAGGGGGCCACATGCGAACCCTACCCCTACCCCCCACGATTTCTGCCCAGACCCCCGACGTCGTGAATTTTTCATGACGTCGACCCCCAGCTGTCTGGACCCATTCCCCGGGACCGGTTTTTCGTCCTGAGTCGTTTTTGGACGGTCCCGAGGGCCGGTAAGGGCCCCCAGAGGCCAAAAATAATGAGAAACCTCCCGGTGATTTTTCATAACTCGAGGGGGTCTGGGTGAGGGGGAGGGTGGGGTTCGCTTCGCTCGGGAGCTCCCGAGCGTGCGAGCGATGGCGAGGGGGCGGTGCCGAGCTCGGCCGCGGCGGCGGCGGCGGCGGCGCGTCGGGCGCGCGGGGCCCCGTCTCGCCAGGTGGGCCCCGTCGTGCCGCTGGCGATCTACCGCAACCGCTCCCGGGACAACCACGGCGCATGCCCGGAGCGGGCGCGCCGGGAGAGGGGGGGGCGCCCTCGCGGGGGGGGGAGGAGGAGGAGGAGGAGGAGGAGGAGGAGGAGGAGGAGGAGGAGGAGGAGGAGGAGGAGGAGGAGGATCGCCGCCGCGGCCGAGCTCGGCATCGCCCCCGGCGTCGCGTGCGTCGTCGTCGCTGGCGATGGTTACCAGCCTCGAACGTATCCCTATCCCTAAGACTGGCACGCCAAAAGGCGACGACAATCTTAGGGATGTGCCCTCAAGAAATGGGGGAATCCCTAAGATTGGAGTCGTGATGAGGAGGTGCCCAGCATAGGGATAGGGATATGTTCCAGGCTGGTAAGGGGCGCCCTCGCGGGGGGGACGCGGCGGGACCGTCGTGGTCGCGGACGTCCTCCTGATTTTCCTGATGCGTCGATTAGCGAATTGGCCGTTTTCGGTTCGCGAGAGGGCGTCGCGGAGGTCATTCTTGCAGGTCCAGGTCCGTCGGTTTCGGTCCCAGGCCGTTTTCACTAAAAGGGTGGTTTGCTACAGGGAGATGTGTCCACCGTCGAACAGCGGAGTCCGTCCTCCGTCCTTCCTCTCGCGTGGGCAGGCCCGTGCGCATGTCCCAGGAGCGCGCGCGGGGGGGGGGTCAGGGAGGCGACTCGGGCTTTCGGGTGCAGGAGTCTTCGCCCAGCGTCTGCCTGCTGTCTTCTGTCTGCAGGAGCGGGAGAAGGGCGTCGGGGCCTTCTGCGTGCCTGCTGTTCTGGCGGCCTTGGCTTTGCTGCATCTGCGGGTCTTCTGGGGTCACCTCGAGGGGCGCCCCGGAGCTCCCCCGAGGCTCCCTCGAGGCTTCTGGCGGCTGCGCGGCCGCGGGGAGCAGCTCCTGCAGGGGCCACTTGCCGCCGACCCCCCGGGCCCCCGGGCATCGAGAAGTCCCCGGAGGCACTCCGGAGTTTGGGCAGGCCTCGGCGAGTTCTGCGGAGATCCGGGGGGCACCTGGAGCCCTCTGCCCCCCCGAGGCCGCCGGGCCAAAGGACAGCTGGAGCGCAGTGCTCGTCGTTGTCGCTCGCGGTCGTGGTTCGTGGAGGGCCCTGGGGGCGGGGGCGCGCCGAAGCATAAGCCGCACAAAGTACTGCGTTATTCGAGACGGCGTTGTGCGTGGGTTTAGCGGTGGGGCGTACCAGAAGATACATTCAACATAGTATTAGTCATGATCGTTCAGAATACCAGTCCGTTTGTTGCTCTAGTTTGTCTTCGAGGGGGTTTGGGAATACGTTGTCGTTTGCGTGCTTTGTGATTTGAAGGGCGATTAATCGTTATTTCGCTTGCTTGCTTTTCCCCGCCCCTTCTTGAGCGGTCGGATGTTACCTTGGGTTTGCTTGCTGGTTTCCTCAACAGTCTTGGTCTGCAGAGTCGCCTCCCTGATGGGGGGAAGATGGGGAAGGAGGAGGAGGAGGAAGGAGGGAGGGTGGGACGGGGGAGGAAGGGGGAGGGAGAGGAAGAGGAGGAGGAGGAGGGAGGAGGGCCAGTGAAAAGGAGGATGAGGAGGAGGAGGAGAGACGGGGAAAGTCGAGGAGTCAGCGATGCGGCGGATAATCCTGCTGCTGCTGACGACGATGACGTCGAGGACGACGATGACGATGATGACGACGATGATGGTGATAATGAGGATACCGAGAAAAATGAGGATGAGGATGAGGATGATGATGATGATAATACTGAGCAGAAATTAGGATGATTGCGATGGTGATAATTATGTGGTAGTGACAATGACGATTTCGATGACGACGATGTTGATGAGGATGATGGTGCTGATGACAATGGTGATGATGACGATGATGATGCTGATGACGATATTTTTGATGAGGCCGAACTTGATGTTGCTCATGATGACCATGATGATGTTGGTGCTGCTCATGATGATGGAGATGAGAATGATGAGGATGATGATGCTGATGCTGATGGTGATGATGCTGATGATGATGCTGCTGATGATGATGATGATGAGGGTGACGTCGACGACGCACACGACGATGCTGATGATGATGTTGATGATGGTGGTAGTGGTGGTGATGACGATGTTGATGCTGATGTTGATGCGTATGATGCTGATACTGCTGATGGCGATGATGCTGATGATGTCGATGATGATGCCGTCGACGATGCTGATGATGACGATGGTGATTACGATGATGCTGGTTATGATGGTGGCGATGCTGCTGAGTTTGATGATTCTGCTTATGCTTATGATGATGATACTAATGATGATGATGATGTCGATGCTTATGATGAGGATGACGATGCTGATAATGACGATGATGATGATGCTGATGATGTTCATGCTGATGATGATGCTCGTGTTGCTGATGATGATGATTTTGAGGATGATGAATTTGGTAATGATGATGCTGATGAGGATGATTGTGCTGATGATGATGATGATGGTGATGATCATGATGATGATGATGATGATGATGATGATGATGGTGATGATGATGATGATGATGATGATGATGATGATGATGATGATGCTGATGATGATGATGATGGTTACGCTGATGATGCTGCTGCTGCTGATGATGATGATGATGATGATGGTTGTGGTGGTGGTGGTGGTGGTTATGCTGATGAGGGTGATGGTGGTGGTTTTTTTTCGATGGTGATGAGGAGGAAGAGTAAGGGGATGAGGAATGTGATGACGACGTTGATATGGTCTTTTGAAGGCTGAGGTATTGGGATGGGCAGTCCAAGGTAGCAGGCAAGGGAGGGCAGGTGGGAAATGAGGGAGATGTGCCTGCTCCGCCCGCCCGGCGACTGCGACGGTAAGCGATGGCAACGCCGGCGGCGGCGTCGAAGGCGAAGGTGGCGACGCTGGCGTTGCAGACGGCGGTGACGGCCACGGCGAGGACGTACGGCGGTGGCGGTGGCAGCGGCGGCGCCGACGAGGGTGGTTCAGGAGGGAAAGAAACACACAGACACAATTAATCGTCGATCCCCAGAAGATATAAGAAGACAAAAGCCCAGAAAAGATGGGGGAATATGGGGAGTCCTGTTAATTATTTGTGTGTATCTATTTGTGTGTCTCAGGGCCCCTTCAGCAGTGGCGGCGACGGCGGCGGCGGCGACGGCCGCGGTGTCGACGACGGCGAGGACGTGCGGCGGTGGCGGCGGCGGCGGCGATGACGTGCGGCGGCGGCCGCCCGCCCCAGCCCGTCGGGGCTGGGCCCGCAGGCGGGCGGCACGGGAAGCGGCAGCTACAGCATCCTGGCGCCGGCCCCCGAGCAGGGGGGAGGGTACAGTCGAAACCGATACCCATCGGTCGTTGAGAGTAGGTATTTTTGGATTCCCAGATTCCAATCTACTTTCAGCGCCTTCCTACTTCAAGGGTCGAGTGGTTTTCCCTTTACTTTCAATGCCCAACAGCGGATAGAATGTTCATTTTGAGCAGGACTCGCTGTCCATGCCGCCGCGGCCAGTGCCCATTCGAGACAGGAGGCCGCCTGCCCAACAGCGGCCGCTGTTGGTTTGGGACAACATTTGTTGTTGGGCAGTGTACCCATTCTTTCCGTACCCATCTCGGGCGTCCAAAGATAGTAAGGTTATGATGCTCCAACCTATTTTAGCCTTGATCACCAGAAAGAAAATTTCGAGCACCTGACGAGTACCCCAACAACTCGAGGGTTTGCACGTGGTGTCGGGCCCTGGGAGACGCTCGTCCGACATTGTTTCGACACTCTTTGGGCACTCTCTCGACACTTTTCCTGGTGCTCGAAATGATTTCTGGGATGTGGTCCTCAAGGATGATGGGAGCAACGTAAAGTGTACAGTCGAAAGTGATAGTAAGGGTACCCTTGCACCCGTGCCTCTCAGCCACTCTCCGCGGCCCAGCCCCGCTCGAGGAGCGTCGGCTCGACCTGCCGATGCCCCTGCATCCTTTTATCGCGCATCCTTACTGTCAGTTTTGAGTGCAGGGGGCCTGCCGGGCTCAGGCTGCGGATGGGCGAGCGGGAGGAGGGGAGGTGGAGGCGCCAGGCCAGGTGCGCTCGCGTCATGTCTGACGTCCTACCCCTCCCTCCCATCCCTTACCGTGGCGCTGATTTTCTCTATTCGCGGACGCGTGCCGTAGCGGACCTGCGGCTCCGCGCGCGCGCGCGTAGTGGGTGGTGGTGCGCGTGCGTGCGTGCGTGCGTGTGTGCGTGGTTGTGGTGGTGGTGGTGGTGGTGGTGGTGCTGGTGGTGGTGGTGGTGGTGGTGGTGCTGGTGGTGGTTGTGGTGGTGGTGGTGGTGGTGGTGGTGGTGCGGCGCGGTGGTGGCGGGCGGATGGGCGCGCGAGAAAGAGGCCCGCGCTGGGGCGAGAACGCCATCCTGAACGACGGAGGCCAAACACCGATCCGAAAATAGGGGCCCACGCTGCAGCGGGAGCACGATTCGGAACGATTCGGGAGCAGAAATGAGGCCGGCGCCTCAGCGAGAGCAGCAATTTGAAAAAAAAACGCAAGCGAAAACCCGTTTCCCGGGAATCCTGTGTGTGTTAAGAAAACAGTGCGCGGGGGGGGGTCGGATATCTTCGGGACGCCATCAGGGGAAGTGGGAGAGTATTTTCATATTGTGTAATTGTGGAGGGGAGGGGGAGGCGAGGGGGAGGGGGAGAGGCGAGGGTGAGGGGGGGGGAGGCGAGGGGGAGGGGGCAGTGGAGGGGGAGGGGAAGGGGGAGGGGAGGCGAGGGGGAGGAAAGCAGTGGTATAATCAATAACGTTCGAAGGCCCGCGCCGGTTTCTCGGGTCGGCGCTGGGCACCGCTGGCGGCTCCGGTGCCGCTGGGCCCGCTCCGGTTTCTGTCGTTGTTTGTTCTTCCACAGTCAGTGGACTATTTTCGGGAAGATGCAAGGCTTGAGTGCGCCGGAGCTCGGGTTCGCAAGCGCTTATTTTGCGAGCCCCTTCTGAGTTTTGACGGTCCAGTTTTCATTGGATGTGTGCAGCGGGAGCCCGCATCAAATTTCAGACTGGGTCGTGACATTTTATGATGGCCCCGTCGGGCCAACCCGAGTCCCCAGAAACCCGAGTCCTACGTCTCCCCGTTGATGCTGGTAGTGAACTTTTGATGAGCGTATCATGTCCGGCAAATTTTGGGTCCAACGTCTGGCTCTCAACCTCGTTTCACCCGTAAGCGCTTTGACTCCAGTGAAGCGCTTCCAGCGCGCGCCATGGCGTGGTTGGATTCCGGCTGTGGACCGAGGACCGACGACCGAAACGACGCCCGACGGCCCGCTGACCGACGACGTGGCCGGACGACGGACCGACCAATCGACCGAGACGACGACGACCGATGACGACGGATCGTTCGACCGACGGGCCGCTGACCGAGACGACGACCGATGACGGCCGATGGACCGACCGACCGGCGGACGGAGACGACGACGACCGACGACGACGACTGACAGACCGACTGACCAACAGACGAGCTCGCAGTGTTAGCACTCCCGCCCCTGGCCCGTCCCCCCCCCGTCCCACGATTTAGTAGGTGTAAGGTGTTTACAGTTCTGGGCCGGGTGCGGTTCCAGCCTCAGCCTAACATTTCTACAAGGGAAGGTGTTCCAGCCGCCCACGGTGTCGGATCCAGCCTTTACCTTTCACCCAGCGCGAGTGTTACAGCCGCCCGCGGTGTGGGTTCCAGCTCAGCCAGAGCGTATCAGCCGCGCGCCCACGGCGTGGGTTCCAACCATACATTTTTACCTAGCGTGAGCGTTCCAGCCGCACGGTGTGGCTTGCAGCCATGCGTTTTTACCCAGCGGGAGCGTTCCATCCGCTAACGGCGCGGGTTTCATCCATGCATTTCTACCGAGCGCGAGCGTTCCAGCCGCGCACGGCGTGGGTTCCAGCCCTGCACTTTCAACTAGCATGTGTTTTTCCAGCCGCACACGGCATTGGTTGCAGCCGTGCGCCTTTACCGAGGGAGCTCCACCTGCGGCCCCAGTGAGGGTGGCCACATGCGTCCGCCACACCCAGTACTGCGATTCGTGGCCCCATCGGGAGGTCCACCTGCGGCCCCGGTGGGGGTGGCCACATGCGTCCGCCACACCAAGTACAGCGTTTCGTGGCCCCATAGGGAGCAGCACCTAAGGGTCCAGGTGGGGTGTCCACATGCGTCCGCCACACCCAGTATTGCGTTTCGTGTCCCCATACGAAGCTCCACCTAAGGCCCCAGTGGGGGTGTCCACATGCGTCCGCCACACCCGTTACAGCGTTTCGTGTCCCCATAGGGAGCTTCACCTAAGGCCCCAGTGGGGGTGGCCACATGCGTCCGCCACACCCAGTACAGCGCTTCGTTGCCCCATAGGGAGCTACACCTACGGCCCCAGTGGGGATGGCCACATGCGTCTGCCACACCGAAGGCCCCAGTGGCACCGCCCGCATGCGTCGCGTTTCGTGGCCCCATAGGGAGCTCCACCGAAAGCGGCACCCACAACGCGTTACTCACCACAACTGCACATGGTTTTGTCCTTGGTCAGGATAGTTTGTGTCTCCGGGGGAGACCCAGAAAACTTACAGGAGGCCAGGTTTCCGAGCCTTCGGAGAAAGCCCGCCCCGCCTCTCTTCCCCCCCCACGGCGCGCCGCCTGGGATGACAGCCTCCCGCCAAGAGCACCCCGGCGAGGAACCGTGGGCGAGGCTCGCGCGGAGCTTGCGCGGGGGAGTTGGCCCTTGGCTGACCCTGGTGCCGCGCTTCGCTGGACCGCCGGGCCCCCTCCTCTTCCACGAGGTGCCGCTGTACCGCCTTCTCCGAGGAGCCTCCCCAGCGCGAGCTCAGTGCTCGTGACGCCCCGCCGTGCGCAAGAACTCGGAGCGGAGGGACAGGTGCTCATGCCACCACTCTGCCCTCGTTTTCTCCCTGTCTCGGGCCTCCTGGGAGGCCCTCGTCGCCACCGCTGGATTCGCTTGGAATTCCTGGGCAGAACGCACCCCGGCAGAGCTCCAGGGAGGAACGGTGTCGCTAACGTCTGGTGTCCTCAACAGTGCCTGCACGATGGGGACCGAGACGGCCTCCCAGAGGCGCTTCGGCACGGCCACCTTCGCGACAGGCCGCTCGCCAGGCTCGGGCCTCGGGCATGAGGAGCGAGACCCCAGCATCGAGGAGGCTCGAGGCAGACCCTGGCCCCGAAGAAAACAACAGTGTGCACACGCGCACACCATTTCGGGGGTCCGCGTTGGCTCTTCATCCCTCATCCTTCCCCTATACACCCTAGGCGTTGCTTACGAAAACGTAAGGCTTCGGCCAGAGTCTCGATTATTCTTACTGTTTCAATGTAAATCCTAAGATTTCAATCGAAATTCTGGGTTTATAATCAAATTCTGAGACTATGAATTTCTTAACCCATGATTTCTTAAGCATTTCGCAGGGTGTACTGGTTGAGGAGGAGCTCGCCCGCCTCGTGCCGCCGGCTCCATCCGGTCCCGCCCGGCGACCGGGCGACGTGAGGCGCCGATGCCGAACCTCGAGCTGGACGAGCAGGACGCCCCCGCGGCGCCGCCGGCGACGCCCCCGCGGCGCGGCAGGGCTTGCGGCAGGGGCGAGGAGGAAAGGCAGGGCAGGGCGGGGGGGCTCTCTGGGTGCTCCATGCCGTCTTCGCAATCGGCCTCTCGTGCGGAAGTGGTTGTCGTGGATTGTGCGCCTGAAGTGAAGTGGGATGCGGTTTGTGTGTGTGTGTGTGTGTGTTTATGTGTGTGTGTGTGTGTGTGTGTGTGTGTGTGGGTTTCTGTGTGTGTGAGTACAGGTTGACATTAAGCAATATCAATTCAGTCTCCCTTTAAGGCAGCCCCGTTGCCTCACGAGGGCCGCAAGGTGTTCGCGCGGGGCGCGACGCGCGAAGTTGGGTGACCTGTGACCTGGAGAGGAGGAGAGTAATGATGATGATGATGATGATGATGATGATGATGATGATGATGATGATGATGATGATGATGATGATGATGATGATGCTGATGCTGATGCTGATGCTGGTGCTGGTGCTGGTGCTGGTGCTGATGCTGATGATGATGATGATGATGATGATGCTGATGATGATGCTGATGATGATGATGATGATGATGATGATGATGATGCTGATGCTGATGCTGATGCTGATGATGATGATGAGGAGGAGGAGGAGGAGGAGGAGCAGGAAGAGGGGAGAAGGAGGAGGAGGATGAGGATGAGGATGAGGATGAGGATGAGGAGGAGGAGGAGGAGGAGGAGGAGGAGGAGGAGGGGGAGGAGGAGGACCATATGACTGAGTCAATCAATCCACATCTACACATTGCGCCTGGAGGCCTTCTCGGCCCTACTCAGGATCTTTGGCCACGAGCCCTGGGATGTTCGTCGCAGATACTCCGCCCTGGTGGGAGTGGGGGGCATGACACACACACACACACACTCTCCCAAGGGCCAGAAGCTGCTGAGACCCGAAGCTGCCACAACCGACACAATACCAAAGCTGCAGGTCTCCGTGATACTGCATCTTGTGACTGGGGTGGAAAAATCCACCAGCAATATGCAAGGCAGCATCTGGAGGCTTTCGACATATGACGCCATTATATTCAAGGGGGAGAAGCACGGGGTCCTGAGCCGAGTCGGGGGAGTGGGGGTAGACGGGGGAGGAGGAGGGGGAGGAGGAGGAGGCGGAGGAGGAGGAGAGGACGAGGAGGAGGAGGAGGAGGAGGAGGAGGAGGAGGAGGAGGAGGAGGAGGAGGAGGAGGAAGGAGGAGGAGGAGGAGGAGGAGGAGGAGGAGGAGGAGGAGGAGGGGGAGGAGGAGGAGGAGGAGGAGGAGGAGGAGGAGAGGGAGAGGAGAGGGAGAGGAGAGGGAGAGGGAGAGGGAGGAGGAGGAGGAGGAGGAGAGGAGGAGGAGGAGGAGGAGGAGGAGGAGGAGGAGGAGGAGGGGGATGTTGAGGAGGAGGAGGAGGAGGAGGAGGAGGAGGAGAGGAGGAGGGAGGGGGGGATGTTGAGGAGGAGGAGGGGGATGTTGAGGAGGAGGAGGAGGAGGAGGAGAGGGAGGAGGAGGAGGAGGGGGATGTTGAGGAGGAGGAGGATGCCCTTCCTGTTGCCGCTCCCTTCCTTCTCCCGCTGCCGCCCGGGTCACGAGGCTCCTGCTCGGCCCCCGCCGCGCCGAGGGGCGCGAGGCCTCCCCCCCGTGGCAGGCCGACGTGGACGGGCGGAGCCCTAGCGCTCGAACTCGACCCTGGTTCGACGGCGAGTCTGGGGCTTGGCATCGCGTGGACGTATGCATTCTTTGAGGAGGAGGAGGAGGAGGAGGAGGAGGAGGAGGAGGAGGACTTCGGCGAGGAGGGCCAACGAGGAGCATCCTAGAACATCCTGCAGCACAAACGCGCAGGAAACCGAACACCTGCGCGCACGGAGCCAAACACATGCACGGGGAATGGGCGTCCGAGCGATGGCAAGGGGTGGGGGAAACGTAAGACTCGACTGAGCCGGAACTCGGGTTGGCCGACGTTTTGTGACGAGCGCGTCCTGGATTTTCACGGTCCGGTGTTCGTGGGATGTTTGCAGCGGGAGGTCGCGTGAAATTTCAGAATGGGTCTCGTCATTTTCATTAATGGCCCAGTCAGGCCAACCTGTGTCCCCACAACCCAAGTCGTACGTCTTCTCGATCGAAAGATCAAGGGGTCATGATAATGATACCCAGGATTTCCGAGGCTCCCAGGATTTCCAAGATTCCACAGTGCTCTGCACGGGCTCCAGAGATGAGGGCCGCTAGATGCCTTGGAAATCCTGGGACGCATTCTGAGCCAATCTTAACATGACAGCCTTTTCGTCCTAGGAGTGAGAAGGGGGTGGGCCTTCTCAGAAGGCTCGGGAGACACCGGCGACGCCTCGGACAGCGCGGAGGCTTCTGAGAGGCCCCGCCGCCTTCCGGGCAGGCCTTCTCCCTCCGACCTCCCCCGGCCTCGCCGCCGATCTGCGGGCAGCCGCCCCGAAGTTGGCCGGGTCGCCTGGGTCGCGGGAGGACCCGGAGATCTGGGCGTGACAATTGTTTCACAGAGTGCGCTTTCGCCCGTCTTTGGAGTCCCGCGACACCTGAGCCTGCAGCAGACAGAGATGAGGTGTGGGGCTCCAGTCGTGGTTTGGAGCTGTTGCATTCTGTAGCAGCGTCGGATCTCCGCTGACCCCAACCTCGCGCCGAGGGGTGCCTGGGTCGCGGAAGGACCCCTCAGGGGCAACGACAGGGGGGGATAGGCCCAGGGTTGTGGACGACGATCAATGGAGAGGAAGCATGTTGCCAAATCTCTTCCAGATGTCCTAAGCACGTTTTGAACATGTCTGAATCATGTAAGACGCATGTTTACACATCTTCGAACCATTTTTCAGCACACTGATGAAACAACTTCGTTTCAATGGTAGGATTGTTGGGGTGTCCTATGTCACGGCATGCATACGCCCATGGGGGCAACATACCGACCCCCAAGCGCCCGCTCATCGTCGACGGGGGCCCGACAGGCCGCCCCACCCACCCAGGACGGTCAGGATGCGCTATCGGGGGCCCATCGCCGATCTCTCGGCGATCTATCGCCGACTCGAGGTCAACGCTTCCACCCCTGAGCTGTCCTCCCACCGTCGTGGCCCATCGGCCCCGACCTCGCGTCGCAGAACAGAGTCTCTCGGCGGGAGGCTGCTGGCCGTTCTCGGGCCCCGGGGGCCCTCCCCGGGCCGCTGCACCTGCAGAAGACGATTCGGGATGGAAAAAGCCAGTCCCCGAGAAGGGGTCCCCAGTCCTCTTCCCTAAGGGCTTGTCGACTTTTCGCCAATCGACTTGTGAGAATCGAGCCAGATAAACCCAGGTAAATGCAGATGAATCGAGGTAAATCCAGGTAAATCTAGATAAATCTGGGTAAATCCAGGTAAATCCAGAGATCTCCAGGGAAAGTTCGAGCACTTCGCGGCCGCTCCAGCGCGAGTCGAAGGACGGCAGAAGTCGTTAAGCCTATAACGACCTCTGGGGGGCCACGTGATGAAGCATTCACGACGTCGGACGTTTGGGGGCCTCAGGTGGCATCCAGAGGCGGGCACCTCCCCCGATGCATGGGTTTGGCGACCGCGCGCCAAGTCCATTGATCGCCAATCTTGTGGAGGGTGATCAATGGAGAGGAAGCTTGTTGCCAAACCATTTCCAGATGCCTAGAACATGTCTTACGCATCTGTATAAACATGATCTGAGCAGATGTAAAACATGCTTAGAACATGTTCCAACATTTCAAACACATTTAACATCACATGCCAGGACTGTTAGGGTCAGCCACGCCCAGAGGGGGGTGGGGGGAGGGGGGAGGGCTTCTCAGAAGCACCCCTGCTTCTTGGAGGGCGCGGGCCTTACCTACAGATGTAAGAATGCTGACCTCTAAGAGGCAGCCTCCTCCGACGAAGCCCTCCCCCCTCCCTCCACCCCCCTTGTGCGCGCCGCCAGTAGGGTGCCCAGCGTCGTGGCACCCGCACCGCCCGTCCGTGCTCCCGCGCTCGCCCCCGGGGGCGCCTGCGCCCCCGGAGGACTGGCTCATCGTCCTGGGCAGCCGGCAGTTCGGGGCCAAGGCGGGGGCGGGGCTCCGTGCGGCGCGCGGCGCCGCCGCCGTTGTCACCGTCGTGGCCGTCGCCGCCGCCGCCGCGGTCGCCGCCGTCGTGGCGGACTGCACGACAAAGACATGCGTGAATTGGTTGTTTCCCTTCTCGTCGTTCCTCCTCCTCCTCCTCCTCCTCCTCCTCCTTTGACTCGTACTGCTCATTTGGCTCCTCGTCCTCTGCCTCCCCGTCCTGTTCTCCCCGCCCCTCAATTTTGCTGAGCAACAGGTTCGCCCGCATTGCGGGTCTTTCTTTTGGAGGTCTGGAGCCCGTTCGGAAGACCTCCCGGCGATCACGGGCGTGACCGGCCCCGCTCCCCCCCCTCCCTCACGTCGTGGCGGTCGTCCGGTGGCTGCCGTGGACGTCCTGTGGCGCTCGCAGGCGACTGTGGTGTTCAGAGGCACGCCGTGGTACTCGCGAGGGGATGCGGTTGCGTGCGTGCCGCGTGGTGCTCTCAGGGACGCAGTGTTGTCCTGTTTCTGAGAGGCATTGGTGCGTCGGTCGTAGCGCGGCGCTCGTAGCTGCCAGCGCTCCGGTGTATACAAGCACTGGAGCTCCTCCTCCTCCTCCTCCTTCGCCTCCTCGTCCGGCCTGTCTGATTGACTTTACTTGTATCTGGTATCGGTTCGTTGACTTTTTGGCCTCCGTGCGCCCTGGGCCTCTCCAGGGGCCTTCGTGAGGCCCGGAACGGAACGATTCGAGTTCCTTCTGTATCGGGCATCGATTCGCTGATATTTGGGCCTCCAGGCGCCCAGGGCCCTTCCTGGGACCTTACAAAATCCGCCGCAAAAAGACTCCGATTGAAATCCTCCATCCCCATTGATGTCCTCCGCAAAAGGATTCCTATTGAAATCCTCGCAGGAGGAGGAGCGGGAAGAGAAGGAGGAGGAGGAGGAGGAGGAGGAGGAGGAGGAGGAGGAGCAAGCAAGCAAATCTCGCGGAGTCTCCCTGTGGCCTCGGCTACGCATCTGAGACTCGGGCAGCCACTTCGGATTCTGAGGGGGTGGCCAGCCACCTACGATTGTCTCATGCGCCTTGCGGCGTGCTTCACGATCCCTCGTTGTCGTCGTCTGTTTTCTTCTTCTCCTCTTCCTTCTCCTTCTCCGCTTCGTTCCTCCTCGTACTCGTTCGCCTCCACCTCCTGTTCCTCGTCCTCGCGCTTGTCTTCCTACTCGTTGTCCTCCTGCTCAAATCGTTGCCCTTCCCGTCAGCCACGCTGTCATCCTCGTCATCCGCCGCGGTACCGTCGCCATCATCCTGACCAGCCCAATGGGCAGATCGGCGCCCATCCCCCCCAACTTCCTCATCATTCGAATTAGTTGCATGCAGATGTCTACGAGGCCCCCTCACATCACGGGGGGTTCTGGCCCAACGCCACTGCAAATGTCTTACCATATGCAATCCTATCGCGTTTTAGCACATGTCTCAACGCTGACGTCCAAGGGCCTCGTGCCCTTGAGTCGAGCTCAGCACGCGTGGAGCGACCTGTCACCTGCTCCATTTGATTCCCCATCGGGTACTAGCCAGGCGAACAGTCTCTGCATGGCTACATCATGCGCATCTTCGGCTGATCAGATGTGGGGTTCGTCGAGACACGTCTTTCGGAGATGCGCTGTCCGTGTCATCATACTTGGCCTCTCTGGCGGGGAACATGTCCATCAGTGTCTCTAGGTGCTTTCGGGCGTGGCGCCTATGAACTTGTCTCGCAGACTTGTGACTCGAACCATTTCCTTAGACTTACTGCATTCACGCGTAGTTTCCTATCACGTACGTACTTCTTTCAAAGATGGCGCGCCATCTTCTAGTCGCCAGCCTAGTCTGGGCACGCGGCGCATGTGGCCTGTCCGTTGCAGGGGACCTCGAGTTGGTGCAGACAATCATCGGTGACATCACGGATCACAATCACCTGATTATCCATTTGCTTCCGGCTGATTCCGCAGCCACTCTAGCGCAACGACGCATCAACAAGGAGATTGAATTTAAGACCCGTTCCAGTCCAGTGCCCAGTTTGGGTTGGCGTTTGGTTTAAGCACAAGTAGTACCACTCACAACACCATAAGGGTTTTCTTTGGTTTTGTGGGGGGGTTACTGCATCGCCCGTCGGGTGTCTCGGAGTTGTTTTGGGTAGCGATGGGTCTGCTCTTCACAAGAAGCTCGATGAAGCTTTCTCAGGCCCCCGTCTCGGGGTCGTCGTGAGGTCCTCTTTGGGCCTTGTTGGGCCGTCTTGTGTTCTTGTTGGTAGCTTCTGGCGGTTAACTGTCTCGATTTAAAGCTTAGAGAGAGCGTGATCCACCGCCGTTTTGCGATGGACAATTTCTGTCCCCCCCCCCCTTCTTCCTCTGGAACCCGGGGTTCTCCCCTCTCCAAAAATCCCCCCCCCTGCTCGAACCCCCCCCCAGCAAGAACCCCCCCCTCCCCCCTCCCCCCCCCTCGGAAAACCGGGGGGGACCAGGGGGGGGGTCACTACCGGTTCGAACACCTCCCCCCCGCTCGCCGCCTGCAAACGACTCCCGGGTCCCCACCACCGTCCTCACCACCGCCTTCACCACCCACTGTCCCCACCACTACCGTCCCCACCACTGTCCCACTGTCCCCACCACTGTCCCCACTGTCCCCACTGTTCCCACCACTGTCCCCACTGTCCCCGCCAGTGCCCCCATCACTGTCGCACTGTTCCCACTGTCCCCACCACCACCGTCCCCACCACTCTCGCACTGTCCCCACTGTCCCCACCACTGTCCCACTGTCCCCACTGTCCCCACCACTGTCCCCAGTGTCCCCACCAGTGCCCCCACCACTGTCGCACTGTCCCCACTGTCGCCACCACTGTCCCCACCACTGTCCCCACCACTGTCCCCACTGTCCCCACCACTGTCCCCACTGTACCACTGTCCCATTGTCCCACCACCGTCCTCACCACCGCCCTCACCACTGTCCCACCACCACCGTCCCCACCGCGGTCCCCACTGTACCACTGTTCCCACTGTTCCATTGTCCCCTCACCACTGTCCCTACCACCACCGTCCCCACCACTGTCCCACTGTTTCCATTGCCCCCACCGCAGTTCTACTGTCCCCTCACCACTGTCCCCACCACCACTGTCCCCACCTATTGTCGCACTAACCCCATTGTCTCCACCACCATTCCCACCACGGTCCCACTCTCCCCACTGTCCCCACTGTCCCACGGTCCCCACTCCCCACCACCATCCCCACCACCGTTCCAACCACTGTCCCTTCCACAGTCCCCCATCTGGAGTGGGGGAGGAGGGGGATTCGTTTGCCGGCGGCGAGGAGGGGGGGGGGTTCGTCGAACCAGTAGTGCCCCCCCCCTTTTTTCATGATGGACCAGGGGGGGGGGTTGGAATCCCCAGTGACCCCCCCTGGTTTTCGAGGGGGGGGTGGGGCAGGGGGGACGGGTTTGAACCCCCCAGTGACCCCCCCAGTTTTCTGCCAGCAGCGGCAGAACACGCCCTTTCCAAGCTGAACATCATAGAAACTCACACGCTAACAGCTTATGTTGCCGTCCAAGGTTTCGCGAGAGACCTCCTTGGTCTCCTCGTGGGGGCTTCTTTGGGGCCTCGTTTGAATTATTGGAGACATCTTGTAGCCTTGGGAAGGTGTTTGGGCCGTCTTTGGGCTGATCTTCGGACATTGTGTAGCCTTGTTGGTGCGTCCGTGGGTGGGCCGTCCTGAGCCCATCCATCGGCCAGAAAGGGTGCCAGGAATATCGATTGGAGGGGGGCGGTTTTGTTGGTATGTGTGCTCTAGGTGTTTGGGGGGGGGGCTTGACAAAGCACATGGTCCCCACGTACCAGACAACAAATGATCATTCTGACGCTCCTCTTTTCCACAAGGGTGGTCGCGGATACCAGGGCGAGAATTCTACACGCATGCTGGCGTGTCTATATACCCCCGTATCGCCGATGGTGAGCGTCATGCTGATGATGAAAAGTCGTGGATGCTCGTGCTGAGTAAGAATGCTACCGATGCGGAGCTGCAAGTTCTTCTCCATGAGCTCCATCCGACGGCGCTGAAGACCAATCCAAGCATGGGCGAGGTGCCCATTGTGGAAGGGCGCTTGTCAGACACTGAGCTCCAGGCGCTGCTGGAGAAGCACCCTGGGCGCGTCGAGTTTGTCGAAGAGGATGAGAAAGAGAAGAAGATCTGGGAATCCCTCGACGAAAACGACGGTCCAATGGAGCGGCGTGCCTACCCATGGGGCATCCAGTCCATTAATGCGCACGTGAATCGGGGGCGTGGCGTGGGCGTGAACGTGTACGTCCTGGACACCGGCATTCACACATCCCACATACTATTCGGTGGCCGGGCCTTCGCAGGAGTTGACGTGGGCACCACAGGGAGTTTCACATTGTGCGCTCCAAGCAGCACAACGTGCGCTGCGGATTTCAATGGGCATGGCACCCACTGCGCAGGAACGGTAGGGGCCGCGCTATATGGCGTCGCGGATGGAGCGACCATTTGGGCAATGAAGGTCCTCGACGACAACGGCGAAGGCTACACCTCTTGGGCCATTCTAGCGCAGCAGTGGATTTATTCGTCTGGTTTGAGGCCAGCAGTGGTCAGCATGAGTCTCGGAGGTGCTGGCACCAGCGTCGCGGAACAGCTCTCGATCGACGCGTTGGTGGCTGACGGCGTGACCGTGGTGGTGGCCGGAGGGAACCAGAACCTGGATGCGTGCGGCTACACTCCAGCGAACGTCGCCTCGGCGATCACGGTCGGAGCTTACGGCGGGACTTCGGGCTCGTCATCAGCCATGTCTCCCTTCAGCAATTACGGCGCCTGCATCGACGTCTGGGCGCCTGGCACGTTCATCCTCTCGACGTACATTGGCAGCAACGATGCGCTTGCCCACGGCTCGGGCACGTCCATGGCGTGCCCCCACGTCGCCGGCCTCGCGGCCATGATGTACGAGGCGCACCCCTCGGCGGGATCCATGACCGCCTCGCAGAGGTGGGATCTCATGACGGCCTCCAACCGCACAGGCTCCACAGCCCCACTTCCCCCCTCGTGCCCCACGGCTGCACAAACCCGCCCAAAGAGAAATATCGCTAGACTACCTTCGCCCAAAGGGCTGGTGGGACTACCGTGCATCCCCGGCCAGGACCTCTTGGATCACCAGGTCGGGAACGGCGGTTTCTGGCTGGAAGTATGGGGGGGTTGTGCTGTCCTCACTGCCTCCGGTATCTTCCTCTCCCTTCTCCCTCCCTCTGCCCCCCTCCCCTGCCATGACGAGGGGAGAGACGAGGCGGGCAGGAAGGAAGCACGAGCACGACCAGGCCTCGAGCTAAACGGTGGTTTGGCGATTCCATGGGCCATTTTCCTTTCTCGATTTCCTTTCGCAGCAGAGGCACATAACGAAGCGAGAACGAAGAAAAACGACAGCAGAGCGAAAACTGTTTGGCTCGAGCCCCGAGCACGACGACGACGACGACGACCGGGGTCGGACCCCCCTCCTGGGTCAGGGACAACGATCGGGGGGGATAGGCATAGGGTGGGATGCATTGACCCGAAATCGTCCACTGATCGCCGCCGGGGGCCCAACAGCCCCAACCCGCCCAGGAAGGTGCGGATCCACCATCTGAGGCCTCTCGCCGACCTATCGGCGATGTATCGCCGATTCCAGGTCGATGCATCCCCTCCTACAGTCGGGGCCCTGGCGAAGGAACCCTTTTCGTTGGGGAGGGGCTCCGCGTTCCTTCAGTGTTTCGCAGCTTGCCTCATGTGTTCCTTCTGTTTTTCGAAGGGACATCGCAGTTCAACTTATGGTTACTTAGGGTTCCTTAGGGCTCCCTACTTAGGGTTCCTTAGGTTACCATGGTTCCTTACTAGGGTTCCTTAGGGTTCCTCACTTAGGGTTCCTTACTTAGGGTTCCTTACTTGGGGTTCCTTACTTAGGGTTCCTTATGGTTACTTAGGGTTCCTTATGGTTACTTTCGAAGGGGCGCCTCGTTCCTTACTTAGGGTTCCTTAGGTCAACGCTCCCAGCGTATCGTTGCCCCTCACTGCGGGCTTGGCCGGCCGGCGACGGCAGCCCGGCGGCGCGCCTCTCCGCCGCCGCCGCCGCCGCCGACGACGACGACGACGACGGCGCGCGCCGCCGCCGAGGGCCGCCGACGGCCGCCCAGCGTCTCCGCCGACGCCGCCGCCTCCTCGGGGGCTCATTTCGCTTCCTCCGATTCGGTTCGCTCCGATTTTCGGGCCGAGCGAGAGGGGGTTGGATAGGGAGAGGGGGGGGGTACGAAATCTGCCGCGTGCAGCTGTCTTCGGCCCCGCCCGAGATTTCGAGGGCCCCGCCCGAGATTTCGATGGGCCGGGGCTCACTTTGATTCCTCCGATGCGATTCGTCTCGATTTTCGGGCCGAGCGGAAGTCAGGAGGGGGAAAAAAGCACACAGACACAATTGATCGTCGACCCCCCGAGAAAAAATGGGAACATGTGGGCAGTGGGGGGGAAGACACACACCCAGAAGACATGGGGAAATATGGGGCATGATTTTATTTGTGTGTATGTATTTGTGTGTCCTTGTGCCCCTTGCGAAAGGGGGGAATAGGGAAAGGGGGGGTACGAAATCCGCTGCATGCAGCGGTTTTCGGCCCCGCCGCCGGGCCCATTCCTCGATGCATGGGCGCCTCCCGGCGCCGGGAGGCGCCAGGAAAGGAAGCTGCGTGAGCTGATTCTCAAACCCCCCTTTGCTATCCACCCCTTTCGCCCGGCCCGAGATTTCGATGGCTTCCGCTTTCGGGGCTCCGGTTTCTCCATGGAGGCCCACGGGCCAGCGAGTCTCCGCCGAGCCGGCTTTCCCGCCGCGGCTGCCGATGTCCGCCGGTCCGATTCATGTTGATCGCCGATCCGCTTTCTCTCTGCACGAACAAGATGGGCATGGAAAGAATGGGTACAATGCTCAACATCATTTCCTGTTCATTTTGAACAGGACTCGCTGTCCGCGTCGCCGCGGCCTGTTTCCATTTGAGACAGAAGGTCGCTTGCCCAACAACGGCCGCTGTTGGTTTGGGACAACATATGTTGTTCGGCATTGTACCCATTCTTTCCGTACCCATTTCGGGCGTTCAAATTCTCGATTCGATTTTGGGCTCCCCCGCCTCCTCCTCCTCGAGCCGCGCAGGCTGGGTCACGGGACTTCCGCCGGCTGGCACCTGGGGTGGACTTGCCGCGGTTGGGGAGTCTGTCAATCTGGTGGCCTTGGCGCCTGCGCCGACCAGCGCCCCGACACCCCCGCCGACGCTCTTGGCCACGTCCTCGCCGACACTCTTGCCCACACCCTTGCCAACAACCTCGCCGACACCCTCGCCGACACCCTTGCCAACGGCATTGCCAACGGCCTTGCCGACACCTTTGCCGACACCGTCGCCGACACCCTTGCCAACGGCCTCGCCGACACCCTTGCCGACACCCTTGCCGACGGCCTTGCCAACGGCCTTGCCGACACCTTTGCCGACACCGTCGCCGACACCCTTGCCAACGGCCTCGCAGACACCCTCGCCGACACCCTTGCAAACGGCCTCGCCGACACCCTCGCCCACATCCGCAGCGTCAGCGCCGCTACCAAGCTCAGGTGGAGTATCCGGCACGGGTGACCCTCATCTCGCCAACATGTTCGGCGAGCGTTTTGACCTCTACCGCACTGGCCTGAATGTCCTCTTGCAGATACCGCGATGGGTTGGCCCGCAGCAGACGTTGCTACTCCTGGAGGCTGACACAAGGCGCATGGGTGGTACGTGCTCTGACGTGTATTTCCAGGTTGTGAAAATATCAGGGGCTTGGACAAACCATACAGATGCACTCGAGTTCTTCGCAAATCCTAGCGAACATCACCCGAGCAGCCTGATGTGGACGCGTTTTGGAAAGGTCGAATTAAAGGTGGCAAACGGTAAGACTCGTGAGGGTATCGATTACCTCAACGTCTTCGCACGAAACCTTGGCAATACTGGTTATTCGGTCGGCGGCTTATTCAAGTCGCTTTCGCCATCCAACCGATCCCCAGAAGAGAAGATGTGTGGCTTCCGATTGCAGTCGACCCGCATGGTAAGGATGGGCACCCTTCCCAACGGTATCCGTGCATCCTAGCCTCCTGGGTCCATCCTTGGCCACTTTCGTTGGCCGCGGCCCGCTCGAAAAGCCTCGTCGGAATGGGCGTCCAAGGCCCTTGCATCCTTGTCGTGCATCCTTCTGATACGGGCCGCGTGTATATGTTGTTTGCCGTGTTCCGCCGTGCTTCATGTGTGCAGATGTTGCTGGTTCGTCCTCCTCTTCCTCGCGCCCGTTTGCGGCGCTTCTCCGCCTCTTGGAGCCTTTTCTGGGGTCCTGTGGATTTTCTTGAGGCCCTCTAGGATCTTCTTTGGGACCTCATGGGAGCATGCTGCGGGTCTGGCCATCTTGTGTGGCAAGGCTCCTGGGCTCCCTGCGAATTTCCCCCCCCTTGTGCCCCTCCTTGGGGCCTCTTTGAGTCTCTTGTTGACCGTCTTGGGGGCATCTCGGGCCGTCTCTGGGCCCCGGGCCTGCTAGGCCGTCTTGGGCCGGTCTCGACGGCATCTCTGGCCGAAGAGGCGAGAACTCTAAATCCATTATGATGACGCTATCGAGGAAGCCCACGTAATTATCCAAATTAGCTCTTGCGGGGGGGGTCCTGTCTGCTCCCATTATTACTATTATCGAAGACGCCTACGGCGAATCACCGCCGCCCCCTGCCTTTTTGGAAGCGCCTATGTGGCCGAACGTTGAGGCCAGACCTGCCAAGCTATCGGACCACGTGTTCCCCGAATCGGTTTGGAAAGCCTTCGGGGAACACGTGGGCATCTTGAAGGTCATCTTGGCCGTCTTGGAGGCCTCTTGGGCAAGCTTTGGGCGATCTTTGGGGCTTTTTGGGCCGTCTCGGGCCAGCTTCGAGCCAACTTCGGCCATCTTGGTGGGTTCCTGGCACGTCTGAAGCCGTCGGAAGCCGTTTGGGGGGCCTCTATGGGCCGACTTGGGGCCCGCTTGGAATGCTCCAGGGCCGTCTTGGAGGCCATCTTGGGCGTCTGGGAGGCCATCTTGGGCGTGTTGGAGGCCTCTTGGGCCCTCTTGGGGCCCTCTAGGGGCCATCTTGGAGGCCACTTGGGCCATCATGGGGCTCTCTTGGGGGCCTCTTGGGCGATCTTGGGGGCTTCTTGGGCCGTCTTGAGCCGTCGGAGAGCCGAAAAGGCGCAAATGCCAAAATCCTTCAAAACCAAGGGAAAATCAATGATTTTGGCCTCTTCGGACTCTCCTGGAGGACCTCTTGGAGGCCTCTTGGGCCGTCTGGGAGGCCTCTGGGGGGCCTCTTGGGCCGTCTTGGGCCGTCTTGGACTCTCTTGGGCCGTTTTGGAGGCCGTCTTGGACCATCTCGGGCGGACTTGGAGGCCATCTTGGGCCATCTTCGCGATTTTTTGAGGATGTCCCGAGCGAAACGGCCGTTTTTGGGCATTGACAGACGCATTTTGGGAAATGCGCGGGTGGCCGGCGGGACGGGCCGAAGCCCACTGGGGAGTTCTTTTAGAAAAAGAACCAAAACCAAAACTGAATCATCCAGCACGCCGTGCACCCCTGCAAGCAGGGGGCGGCGGATCGAAGACGCCTACGGCGAATCACCGCCGCCCCCTGCCTTTTTGGAAGCGCCTATGTGGCCGAACGTTGAGGCCAGACCTGCCAAGCTATCGGACCACGTGTTCCCCGAATCGGTTTGGAAAGCCTTCGGGGAACACGTGGGCATCTTGAAGGTCATCTTGGCCGTCTTGGAGGCCTCTTGGGCAAGCTTTGGGCGATCTTTGGGGCTTTTTGGGCCGTCTCGGGCCAGCTTCGAGCCAACTTCGGCCATCTTGGTGGGTTCCTGGCACGTCTGAAGCCGTCGGAAGCCGTTTGGGGGGCCTCTATGGGCCGACTTGGGGCCCGCTTGGAATGCTCCAGGGCCGTCTTGGAGGCCATCTTGGGCGTCTGGGAGGCCATCTTGGGCGTGTTGGAGGCCTCTTGGGCCCTCTTGGGGCCCTCTAGGGGCCATCTTGGAGGCCACTTGGGCCATCATGGGGCTCTCTTGGGGGCCTCTTGGGCGATCTTGGGGGCTTCTTGGGCCGTCTTGAGCCGTCGGAGAGCCGAAAAGGCGCAAATGCCAAAATCCTTCAAAAACCAATGGAAAATCAATGATTTTGGCCTCTTCGGACTCTCCTGGAGGACCTCTTGGAGGCCTCTTGGGCCGTCTGGGAGGCCTCTGGGGGGCCTCTTGGGCCGTCTTGGGCCGTCTTGGACTCTCTTGGGCCGTTTTGGAGGCCGTCTTGGACCATCTCGGGCGGACTTGGAGGCCATCTTGGGCCATCTTCGCGATTGTTTGAGGATGTCCCGAGCGAAACGGCCGTTTGTGGGCATTGAGAGATGGGTTTTATGAGATTTACGGGTGGCCGGCGGGACGGGCCGAAGCCCATTGGGGAGTTCTTTTAGAAAAAGAACCAAAACCAAAACCTGAATCGTCCAGCACGCCGTGCACCCCTGCAAGCAGGGGGCGGCGGATCTAGTGGCCTTCGGCCCATCCCGCCACCGTGCCTTGGTTGTGGGTTAGATGCCTCTTGGA
>CAUYUJ010022104.1:308103-323103 GCA_963575745.1 Prorocentrum cordatum
TGACCAGGTCCCCTCTAGGGGCCCTGGCTTCCAGGATCGCATTGCCAGTGACCTTCGTGGCCACCATGGCCTTCTTGGGCCCCTTCCGAAATGCTGATGCTCGCTCTCCTAGGTCCCCTGCAGTCAGCGCGCCTAGTAAGGACGCGCGCCTTCATCTAGGGTGCCATTGTGTCCTTGCCTCTGCGGCCCGTCCTGTGCCGTTTTCACTAGTCGCCCGCCGCCCCCCAAATCCAAACTTCGGCCTCCAAAGGACGTGCGTCTGTACCACATGTCCTTCATACACGTTTTGACTGTAGACTCCTCAGCTTTTGGCGGTTCGCTTTCCTCTGGCCGCAGGAGGGGGTGGAACAGCCTCAAAAGGAGCAGAGCATGCAGAAAATTACTAATAAGAACACCCATCAACACTAATACGACTAATGCTAAAACTAATAATAAAAATAATAATCATAATAATAATAACAATACTACTATTATTAATAATACTAATAATAATAATACTAATAATGATAATAATAATACTAATAATCAAAAATAAGAATCATAATACCATCACTAAGAAGAAGCACGAGGGGGGGAGCAGGAGTGGTCGTATCCTTTCTGGGATTCAGGAGACAGGAGCGTCAGCGCAAGGAGGAGGAGGAGGATCACCAGCAGCACAAGGGGGAGGGGAGGGGAGACGGGTGGGGAGGAGGGGACAGATAAGGAGGAGGAGGGGAAGGACGAGGAGGAGGAGGGGCAGGAGGAGCAGAATGAGCAGGCGGGAGAGGGTGAACGGAAGCAGAACCAGAACGAGGAAGATGAGGATGAACGCGAGGGCGAAGAGGATCAGGCACACGAACTCGAGGTGGATCCTCAACGACGACGTCCGACCGAATCCGCTCATCATCATTCCACAGAGCCCTCCCAGGGTCCACACACACTGGTCGTCGTTTCGAGCTTCGTCCAGCAGTGGTACGGATTTGGTGTGCGCGGAAACAAGGGGGGTCTTCCAGGGTGGGGTCGGGCAACGAGCCCAGCTGGATGCTCACACTTGCTTCCATTGCCTGTTCGGGGCGAGCTTTCCTCCAGCGCGTCCCGTACCGTCGAGTTTGATTCGTAGGTCGACCTCTCCAAGTCAAGGGTGCCCTTGTGTCATGTGTGTACTGCCACGTGCCCTTGCGGCCTTCCTGAAGCAAGCGTGCTCTTGTCAGGAGGCATTGCTGCCCTCGGACGAGTTCTGTGTCCTTTCGCGTGTCCTGCGTGAGCAAACTCGACTGTACGCCCTTCTTCCCCACCGTTTGCGCCCCCCCCCCCCTCGAGAGGGAGAACCTCCTGGACGCGGCCCAGATAGACAGTGGAGACCCATGCCAAGAACCGCCCTGCTGACCTCCAGGGCGCCCTGGGTTTCTCGGGTGTCGATGGTTTTGCCAAGGAACGCGCGACCCTCACACACCAAAAGTCAATGGACGTCCTGGGGCCATAGGGTTGGGTTTCTTGTGGACGGTTTCTGTGGTCGAGCTCCTGCTGTATACCTCCGAGGCGAGGGCGCAAATGCCGTCGTCATACCGCCCGCCCCGCTCACGGGCTCTACGCGGCGAGGGTCCCCCACCCCCGAGGAGGAGGAGGAGGAGGAGGAGGAGAAGAATCAGCCATGCGCCTCACGAGGCACCTCTTCTCTTAGAGTCCAGAGTCTTGCACGTCTGCTTGCATGGATCGGCCATGCGCAGAGGGGGGCAGGACGAAGTTTCGAGCTTTCGAGGTTTTCTGACGCTTTCGTCGATTCTCTACGGCTGTCCTGCCTCGGGATGCCTCCCAACGGCTGCGCCTCGCCGAGGGCGTTCTAGGGGTGCCCAGATCGTCCCAAACACCCGCCTGAGGCCCGAGTTATGTCCCGAAGATCGGCGCATAGGGAGGTTCGGGGAAGGGGGGAAGGCTTCTTCGAAGCACCCCTCCTTCTCAGCAGGCGCGGGCCCTGTCCATGGACGTAGGGCTGGCGCCTTTTAAGAAGCAGCCTCCCGCTGAGAGGCCTTCCCCCCTCCGCCTCCCCCTGCTCTCCTCGTGCGCGCCGCCAGCTGATGGAGAACTTGAGGTGGTATGGCTTTGGGGTGCCTCAGCCCTGTCAGTGGGCCCAGTGTCAAACTCATGGTTGAGATCCAGTGGCTTTTCGACAAAAATCGTGGGTGATCCATTTTGATCAAATTTCTAGTTAAAGCTAAAGTCTTTATGGCTAACGTTGAGCATACTGATAGTATGTTTAGTACAATTAACTTTCTGCCTGGAGTCACCACCCTGTAGGGCACGGTGGCCCGATGCAGTCTGCGGTTTGCGGGCCGTCTGGGTCTGGGCTGCACGTGGCGGGCCGACGCATCAAGAGAGGCGGGGTGCCGGGGAGAAAGAGGAGGAGGAGAAGGAGGAGGCGGAGGAGGAGGACTGCCAAGTACGCTAGGCCCATCTTTCAGGACGAGGCGACCCTCAGAGTTCAGTGATCCACGGACGAAATGGGTACGGAAAGAATGGGTACAATGCCCAACACCAGTTTCTGTTCATTTTGAACAGGACTCGCTGTCGGTGCTGCCGCGGTCTGTGTGCGTTTGAGACAGAAGGCCGCCTGCCCAACAGCGGCCGCTGTTGGTTTGAGACAACATTTTTTGCTGGGCATTGTACCCATTGTTTCCGTACCCATTTCGGGCGTCTAAAGAGGAGGCGGAGGAGGAGGAGGAGGACTGCCAAGTACGCTATAGGCATTCAGGGCGCCTAAGCCCATCTTTCAGGATGAGGCGACCCTCAGAGTTCAGTGATCCACGGCCGCTTGGAAGTATCACCCTACAGTCCTGAGAGTGTGTGTGTGTGTGGTGCGATAGGTACTCGCATGGGAAAAGGCCGGGGCCGTGTGCGAACGCGCCCCACACAATGCGGAACGTGCGTTCTCCACGCTCTGGTTACTGAGCCCTCTGGTGTGGTCAGCACGCCGAAGGCTCAACCCCGTGATCACGCAGGGCACCCGCGTGCTCGAGGAGGCAGTGTTGGGGGGGCGATGGGCCGGTCCAGGAGTGAGCCCGTCCAGACCGTTGCGCCCCGACCGTCTGCCCAAGAGTTCGGTGAAACACCCGAAGGCTCAAGTCGGGTGTAGGACCTCATGCCAAACACTCGCGAGCTTGAGGATACAGTTTTGGGGGGCAATGGGCCGATCCAGGAGTGAGCTCGTCCAGACCGTTACGCCCGACCATCAACCCACGGCAGGGTAATAGATCGGTCCAGGGGTGTGCCCGTCCAGACCGTTACGCCAGACCTTCTGCCCAAGAATTCGGGCACGCCAAAAGGCTCAAAACGGACTGCCCTCTTGCCACAAACCCGCGAGATTGAGGAGACGGTTTTTTGGAGCAACATGTCGGTCCAGGGGTGAACTTGTTACGCCCGACCATCTCCCAAGAACTCGGGGGGTCCCGATCCAGGACAAACCCCCAACTACCCCGCAGCCCGCCGCACAAAACGACAAGCGTACAGCACAGCCCCCGCGGTCCACCGTGTGCTCCGACAAAACCGTTTTTGTCGTGAGACCAAATCACCCCTTTCTTTGAGCAATAATCGTGCATCTGATGTCCTGGTGCACGCTGGTCGCGCACAGCCGCATCACGACTGTGAGGCAAGATTTCACAGGAGGGGGAGCGTGATTCGTTAACGCGCTTGTCCGGCGGATAATTTCGTGCCCGCGCGCGTTTCTCAAATGTGCGTGTGAGTGTGGTGTCCAAAGCCCCCTCCTCCTACTTCCTTTCATCCCGCCCTTCCAGAGAGAGAGAGACGGAGAGAGAAAACAAAAGGAAAGAAAATAATCACGCGGGCCTCCGGGGAGGGCGGAATGTCCCCCATGGGGCCGGGTAGGGGCTTCTCTCCCCACCAAGCCCATCATCGATACGGGCGCCGTCGATGTGGTTCGCGTCCATGTGCGATACCGGATGTTTCTTCCCCCCCCCACACGGAAATTTGAGAGCAGCAAGCCGTCGCGCTTACCCGTTGCCAAACCCTCCTGTGGGGTCCTCGGCCGGTATTGATCCCCAACCCCGAAGAGAGGAACGATCCGCAGATTGCTCAGGCGGCCGCAGGATGGGACGAGACAGAATTCCAACAGACCACAGACGACCCAACGTGTACGTTACTCCCACAAGTGCAATATCGCAGTCTGTGCGGCCCCTCCTCTTCGAGGCCACAGGAGGGGGGGCGCGGGAGCAATGAGGAGAAGGGGGAGGGAATCGAAAGGGGCTGGAGGGTGTCACGGAATACCCCCCAGGGGGCCGGGTTGAGGTTTCTCTCACCACCGAGCCCATCATCGATACCTGCGTCGTCGATGTGGGTCGCATCCATGTGGCAATTACAGAGGATGTGGGATACCGAATTTTTCTAACCCCCTCGCCCCACGGAGCAGCGTGCCCACACTCGCACATACTACCAAACATCTCAGCGGCGACCTCGTTCGGTATGGGCCCCCAGCCCCGAGGAGTGAACCGATCCGCAGACTGCGCAAACGGCCGCAGGGTGGGACGAACTATGTTTTCCACGGACCGCAAACGACCCAATGTAATTACACTAAGGTTAAATGGGGGCAGAGACGGGAAGACGCGCGTCAAGGCAAAAGGCCGGGCCAATTGTCGAGTTGGGGTGTTGACCTCTGGTGAACCTGTCCCAATCATGCTTTGCGCCATTGGACGGGGACCCGCGTCCTGGCGGGCGTTCCCCACCCAAAGAACGCAAAGCGCCATTTCCAGAGCAGGCGCCACACTTGCCCGCATATAAGAAAGAACACCATGGGGGTACTTTGCTGCGTGCAATCTGTGCCCCCTTGGGTTGGCGTCCAGGGCAGAGACGGCTGCATTGTGCCCGCGGCAAGGCGACGCGTTGGGCGCGGGCTTACAGTCGCCCGTGGCAAAGCGCAGACAGCGCTGGCACGCACAGCGGGTGCGACGCCGAGCCCGCGCATGCCCTTCTGGGTTCGCTGGAGCAGCGGTCGAAGATGCCGCTTCGGGCGAGGCACGGGGCGGTGGGAGTGCAGGTGGGGTCAGCCCCAATGCCTGTTTTCAATCCTGGTGCTCTTACCGTCGTTGAGGTGGCACGCGTGACTTTGCAGGGGGCGAGCCTCGGGAATAAAAGCAACGCCCGTACTGCGTGCAGGAGATATCGCCTCAAGGAGACGCCCTCGTCAACTTCTGGCTTAAGTCGTAACGCAAGAACGGTAGGGACAACGGCCCCCCTCCCCTCCCCCCGCGCATAGCGCCAACCTAGTAGAACGCATCGCAGACAAGGGTGGCCTTGTGCGGTCCCACATCACAGAGGACGAGTTCACAGGGGGTTGGCAGAGACCACAAGTCACCGTTCGGAGATAGCGAGACCGGCTTCTGAACGAAAGTTGCGGGCGCGTCGCCGAACCGATCGCATGGCGGGCCAATTGCCTTGATTGTGTCATGGCGCGGCGAATGTCGGCACCCTCCCTGTCGCCAGCACACTGGTTTGTCCACAACGTCGGGCCGTCCCTGATCCACCTGGTGTGGCCGTTTTGCGGGTTAATGGACCAGATCTGGGAAGGGGAGTTGAAACCACCAACCCCTTAGGGTCTCCAGGCGTGTCCGGACCCCAAATTGCAGATCTGCCGCGGGGCGTCGAGGGGGAGGAATCCGACCCGTTAAGGTATTGCTTGTCAACCCAAGACTGGATCTTCCTGGTGCTGCCGGTCCGGACCACGCTCCAGCTCGCGCAGCAGCGTGTCCAATAAGGCCTTGCGGTCGGGCTTGTCGCCGGGCTCCTTCTTCGTGGTGAAGCCCTGGTTGGCTGAGCCACTGGAGCGCGCCGAAACCTGGGGGGAAGCGCCCGCATACCCCTCGCCGTAGCGAGGTGCCTTCGCCGACGGCGCCCCTGACACATCAGACGCAGCCAGCCTTTTTCCGGGCCCCTTGGCCGCCAGCGCTGCCTCCGCCAAAATGAAGTCCTGGGCGAAGTCGCGCAACAAGAGCTCGTGCTCAAGCGGGATAGACGCACTCGCTTTCGTGGTCCGCCGCTTGTATTGCTTGATGGCCAGGTGAATGAACTCGAGGAGGTGCTCCCTCTGCGCTGAAGCTTTCTCTGGCGGACGGACCGAACAAATGCGCCCGAGGCCGGCCCTCCTGCGTGTGCGATATTTGCCGGGCGGCATCCTGGACATACTTCGGTTGCACGCGCGCTGTGGTTTTAGTTAGTTGCGTCCCCTGAGGTGGGCAAGGGCGGACCCGCGGGGGCCAGTTTGCCTCCTTCAGTCTGGTAACCGATGCGCTCGTGCTTTCTGATTGCAAGAGCCCGTGGAACACGCATCCTCTCTGGCCCTTCCTTCGCCTCCAGCTGCAGCCGGCGGAAGCTGTCGTAGCGCCCTGGATCCCGGAGCTAATCAACTCACCGTCCAGAAGCCGATGGCGAAGTGAAAGTCACGAAAGTGTGCTCCACACAGCGATTGCGGTGGACAGGTGGGGAAGTTGCCATCATAGCCAACTTAATCTCAAGCGGGAGCACCGTGCCTTAGATTGTGTTGGCCGCAAGTGCGCCACGGCCCCAGGACGCTGCAGCGGTGTGAGGAGCTGTTTCCTTCCGGGGGGGAATGAATGCCTCCTGGGCTGACGGGGGGAGAGGAGTGGGCGTTTGGGGAGGCCTTCGGGCCATCGGGGAGGGAGGACTCGAATACCCCACCATGTTTTGGGTTTCGCCTTCCCTGCTATGGTGCTCCCTTCGGGCCGCCCTCAGCCGAGGGGAACCAAAAGCTGCCTTGGAAGACGGGGGAGGGGGGGGGACCAGCGCCAGGGGAGTCTGGAGGAGGGGCCCGGGGCCAGAGGAACAGCCCGAACATCCACTCTGGCCGCGGTGGTGGAACTGGTGCTCGGGGGGTTCTTCGGGCCAAAGGAACAGCCCGAACACGCCCCCTGACTGGTGGTGCCGTAGCGACGCTTACATGCAACCGACAGCGGGGCCGTCATGACCTACCGTGTCCATAGTGGTGCGTGGTGCTTTGATGGCGCAGACAAGCAACAACCGGCACGGGCGCCCGCATTGGTGGCAGTACACATGGTGGTGGGCACCGTGTTGTGGGGTTCCTCTGGTTTGTGGCGCTTTGTATGGGAAGTCAGCCCTGGAAGCGTCCTCCTGTGTTGGCCGCTCCTTGTGAGTGTGGGGAGGGGGATTATTCGGGCCAAGGGAAAAACAGCCCGACCAACCCACCTGACTGGTGGGTGCTTTGGCGACGTTCGTGGCGTGGTCCGAAAGGTACAGTCATGCGATGACATCTGGATTTATGGGGTTTCGTCGTGCCAAGGGAGCAGTCCTGACCCCCCCCTTGGCTGGTGGTGCCTTAACGGCGCTCGTAGGCATCCGACGGCGGGGACGTTATGTTATGAGCCGCAGTTGCCATGGTGGCGTGTGGTGCTTTGATGGTGCAGCCAGCGGCTGACAAGGGCGCCTGCGTAGGCAACCGTGCGCATGGTGGTTGGCGCCGTTTTTTTTTTTGGGGGGGGTCCTTACGGCCAAGGGAACAGCCCTAACACCGTGTTGGCGCACCTCGAACAGAAAACCACCGCCCGTGGTAGGTGCTGTATTGATGAGGGGGATTCGGAGGGCCAAGGGAACAGCCCGAACACCCCCGCTGGTCTGGTGGTACCTTGGCGAAGCTCTTGAGCATCCGACGGCGGAACCGTCATAAACAACAACTGCCATGGTGGTGTGTGGCGCCTTGATGACGCAACCGACAACCGACGAGGGCACCCACGTATTCTGCAATGCGCACGGTGGTGGGCATCCTTCGGGTCGTGGGAAGCGTCTGAACACCCCCATTGGATTGTGGCGCCTTGTTGGCGCACCTAGCACAGAAGACGACTGCCCGTGGTAGGAGTTGCATTGGTTGGGGGGCCACGAACAAAATAGGACCCCCGTATGTCCCCGATCGGGCTGGTGATCCCCGAATGTGGGGTCTCTGAGGGCCAAATGGGGAACAGGCCTAACGACCCCCCTGACCAGGGGATCGGTGCCCCCGGTCTGGGCACTGGGGCCAAATCCTTTTTACCCCTTTACCAACTCTGTCGACCCTGGAAGTCGGCAGGGTGGAAATGGGAGGCGTTCGTAACGTGTGGTAGGGTGGCCAGTGCACACACGACAGGGGGGGGGATTGTGGCTGGGCGCAACCACCCTGAGCCCTACAACCCGACCCTTCGTGCCTAGTGTCTGCGACGAGGTGGTTCCTCGGGAGAGGAGGAGGAGGAGGAGGAGGAGGAGGAGAGGAGGAGGAGGAGGAGGAGGAGGAGGAGAGGAGGAGGAGGAGGAGGAGGAGGAGAGGAGAGGAGGAGGAGGAGGGAGGAGGAGGAGGAGGAGGAGGAGGAGGAGGAGAGGAGGAGGAGGAGGAGGGAGGAGGAGGAGGAGGAGAGGAGGAGGAGGAGGAGGGAGGAGGAGGAGGAGGATGGGAGGAGGAGGAGGAGGAGGAGAAGGAGGAGGAGGAGGAGGAGGAGGAGACGTAGGAGGAGGACGCGGTCGAGCTTAGACGCCCACAGAGGTGAGAATCCAGGGGAGAGACGCGGGAAAAACGGAGGGGGGGGCATTGAAGGAAAGTCTTCTGGTGCCCCCGGCTGGGGAGGACGGCCCCGCCTCGACCCGCCGACGCTCCCCCAAAGAAGAGCACCTCGCTCCGGGCGTCGTCGGGCTCGGCCTCCGGCCCGACCCGACGTGCATGGGCTTCAGCACGGCGTGCCACCACGCTCCTCCCAAGTTCCCCTTGGCGGCGAGCCCCGGGGGGGAAGTGAGAAGGGGCAGAACCTTTCAGAAGACGGAGGATTCTCCCGGCCTCTCGGAGAAGTTTCCGCAGCCTCCACCGGAAGCGCTGATAGCTTCTCAGCAGGCTGGAGGGCTTCGGAGAAAGCCCGCCCCCTTCTGAAGAGGCCTTCTCCCTCTCTCTGAAGAGGCCTTCTCCTTTGCACGTTCCCCCCTCGCTCGCTGCCAGAAGTTCTGTGCTTCAGCACGGGATCCGAGGCCAAAGCGCAGAAGCACCGAGTCGAGACCCCACCCGTCCAGGAGGGGGCGACCCAGAAAAGGGGAGAATCCTCGCACACGAGCTGGGGCCGCCCTCGAGTGCCACGCCAAAGTGGACTGAGCAGTACACGCGTGTGGCCGCAGAGGGGGCACGAGGTCCCTCTAGGGCGGCGCGCGGACCGGAGGGATGCAGGAGATTTCTCAGACAGACGCCTGCGAGCCTCGTCTCGGTGGACCACTGCGAAAAGTACCCCAACCACCCCACGATTTCGAGGGGGGGAGGTGGGGCAGGGTTCGCATGAGGCCTCCCAGGTCCTTGCAGTCCGCGCGCCCGGTGAGGACGCGCGCCTTCATGTCCTTGCCTCTGCGGCACGTCTTTTGCCGCTTTCACTGGTCGCCCGCCCCCCAAAGTCCCAATTTCCCTGGCATCGCTCGGACGTGTGCATTTTTTCTCGGCGAGGGCCATCGAGGAGCATCCATGATCATTTGGCGAAAAAACACGCACGAAACCAAAAAAACACAGTGAATGGACGTCTGAGCGATGGCCAGTTTCGGTCTCCAAGGATTTTGCGTCCGTGCCACCCGTCCCGAACCACACACTTCGACTGTGGCCCCCCTCGGCTGTCCTGTCCTGGTCTCCGATGCCCTCCCAGCAGCAGCAGCAGCGCAGGGAGCGTTGGCTGCAGGAGAAGAGTCGGGGGGGCCTCTGGCGAACAGGGCACAAGGACGGACTGAACAGCCCTGGGGTCCACAACGTGGGGCCAGGCCGACCAACTTGACCGAATCAGCACCGGGGCAGGGCTCATTTCGATTCCTCCGATCCGCTACGGATCGATTTCGATGGCTTCCGATTCCGATCTGATGCGACTTCGGCTTCCGATTGCAATCGGAAGCCGAAGCCTCCATTCTCAATGGAGGCCTCTTAGCCTGTCGATTTCCGCCGATGCGACGTCTCCCGACTCGGCTGCCGATTCCCGCCGATCCGAGTCATCTCGATCACCGCTCCGTTTTTCAGGAGGGAAAGAAACACACAGACACAGTTCATCGTCGACTCCCCAGAACACGCAGGAACATGTGGGAAGCGTGGGGGAACACAGAAACCCAGAAGATGTGCGAAAATATGGGGAACCCTGTTATGTCTATTTGCTCGTGTGTCCCAGGGCCCCTTCCGTCTTGTCGATCCGACGCTGGGCTCCTCTGCCCCGAGGGGGTCGCCGGCTCCGCCAGTGGCCAGCTTCGCTGCAGTCCCAGCCGCAGGCTCGCACGCTTGCGCCGCGGCCACCGGGCCCCCCCCCCCAGGCGCTGGAGGCCGAACTTTTCTCGGGAGGGAAACAACACAGACGCACAGACGCAGTGACTCGTCGGTTCCCCAGAAGGTATGGGAAACTGCGTGGAGTGGGGGGCCAGGCACGCACCCAGAAGAGATGGGAAAATATGGGGCATCTCTTTCTTTGTGTGCATTTACACACACATATATATATATATATATATATATGTGTGTCCTTGGGCCCCTTGATCTTCACCCGCTGCGGCGGGATCTGCGCCTGGCTCGGCGAAGTTGTCTGACGTGCGGTTGCCCACCACATCGAACTCGGTCAATCTGCTGTCCTTGACCTGCACCGTCGAACAGTACACGCCGGTCGTTGAACATTGGTATGTCCAGATTTCCAGAGCCCAATCTACTTCAAGCGCCTTCCTACCTCAATCATTGCCATCCTTTTGCCGTGTCTTGTTATTCTCTGGGGGGACCTGAGCCCAACCTACTTCACCCGCCTTCCTACTTCATGCTTTTACCTCCTTCTTCCGACCGACGTGTACGCACGATCCTTCTGGAGCTGAACTTGATGGAGTTGGACCTCTCTGCCGTGCACCCTCGGCCACAGCTTGCGCTCGGCGAGTTGGCAGCACGGACGGCGTGGCTCTGCAGTCAGCCCCCGAGCGAACGCGAGCCCTGGACAGGCACGCCGGCGAAAGAGGGGGGAGGAGGAGGCCGGAGGCGGAGACGGTAGGAGGGGACGGATGGGAGGAGACGGAAGGAGGAGACGGAAGGAGGAGGAGGAGGAGGAGGAGGAGGAGGAGGAGGAGGAGGAGGAGGAACAGGAGGTGGGAGGAGGAGGAGGAGGAAGGAGGAGGAGGGGAGGAGGAGGAGGAGAGGAGGAGGAGGAGGAGGAGGAGGAGGAGGAGGAGGAGGAGGAGGAGGAGGAGGAGGTGGGAGGAGGAGGAGGAGGAGAGAGGAGGAGGAGGAGGAGGAGGAGGAGGAGGAGGAGGAGCGGAAGGAGCAGCGCGGGGGAGGACGCCCAGAGCCCCCCGGTCGCAGATCCACTCCATGAAGCTCCTGCGGGGCGCCTACGACCTCCCGAGGACGTCCGTCTCCCACTGAGGGGCCGGCCCCCCCTCGCGGTCTCACTGGTCTCACGTCCTCCTCCTCCTCCTCCTCCTCCTCCTCCTCCTCCTCCTCATCCCCCCTTCTCCTCCTCCTCCCTCTCCTCCTCCTCCTCCGCCTCCTCCTCCTCCTCCTCTCCCGCCCCTTCGGGCCCGACGCCGGGCGCAGAGGGGGGCAGGGCGAGGGGGGAGGGCGTCGTAGAAGGCGAGGGGCTGTGTCTATAGAGGGCAGGAAAAGTCCACCCCGAGAGTCGCCACCCCGCCCGACCCGCGAGGCCGTGTCGTTAACGCACCCAAAGAAGGAATCAAACAGGGCAGGGCGGTGTAGGAAACGCCCAGGGCCGTTTCGTAAGCGCTGATTGTCCGGTCGGGGCGGTTCTTCCTCCCTTCATTGTCGCAGGACGTGATTCAGGAGGGAAAAGGCACACAGGCACAATTAATCGTCGATTCCCAGAAGATGTGGGAACACATGGGAAGTGGGGGGCAGACAGAAGCCTAGACAATGCAGGAACATATGGTGACTCCTTGTTTTAGGTTTGTGTATTCACTTGTGTGCCCCAGGGCCCCTTCAGTGAGGCCCCCCGCGCCTTCCGAGGAGCAGCCTCCTCGCGAGAGGCCCTGCCCCTTCCAGGTACAAAACCCCCCGTTTCGGCGCGCCGCCAGCCGGCTCTCCGCGCGCCGACGCGCGGCCTCTGCAGGCTTCGCTGCTCCTGGCTTCGGGGGCACCGTCACTCAGGAGGGGACAAACACACACAGACACAAGTCATCGTCGATTCCCAGGGAAAAATATGGGAAGTGGGGGGAAGACAAAAACCCAGAAAATATAGGAACACACAGGGGATATTTTTATGTGTGTGTATTTATTTGTGTGTCCCGGGGTCCCTTCATTCATGGGTGCGTGGGCTCAGGGGGGATGCATCGACCCCCCAACGCAAGGGCGCCCTCGAGGGCGCGAAGCTTTTCGCGCTCCACGCTTCGCGGTTCGGCTCCGATTCCTCCTCATCCTCCTCTTCTCCCCTGGGAGGCGGCGCGAGAGCGCGGAGTCAGTCGCACTTCGCGCTTCGCGCAGCGCGAAGCGCGAGGTTGGGAGCCCTTGGTCATGGGTGCGTGGGTTCAGGGGGGTGCATCGACCCACGATCGCCCACTCATTGCCGACAGGGGCCCCGCCTGGGAACGTGCGGTCTGTCTCTATCGGTGGTCGGGGACCTCTCCCCGATCGGTCGGCGGTACACGTCGCCGATGCGAGCTCGAGACATCCCCTCGTGAGCCGCCCTTTCCTGCCACTCCCCCTCATGGCTTCTCCTTGCCTCCGCCTTCGTCGCCCCCCTTCCGCCGCAGGCTCCACTCAGAGCCGACCTGGCCGCTCCAACTCGATCTCGGCTTCGGCCTGCTTGTTCCGACTCGATTCCGATCTTGTCTGGCGATCCGATGCGGTCCGACGCTCGCACGGCGCTGTTGGGCATCTCGGGCCGTTCGATCCGACTCGATTCAGTTTCCCTACCGATGCAGGCCGATCCGGCGCGCGTTCCGATCCCATCCGTTTTTCCGATGCGACGCTGACACTTCCGGCCCTCACGAACTCTACCCAAGTGTGTATTCGCAAAGTGCTCTCATGCGTCAGGCTATGGTGGAACACACTATTACACAGAGATCGACATTGTTGGGGGAACAGTGGGGGGGCGCATCAAGAAACCATCTACTTTTCGTCAGGGTACCCTGGGTTTCTTCGCTCCACGCGATGCGCGGTGACTTCCCGCGGCTGTTGAAGGAGCTGCTGCGTTCGGGGTGCTCCAGGTTCCCCCTCACTTGCACCTCGCGCACGGGCTTTCAGGGTTGGGTTTCTTGCGAGGGTTTCTTGCGGCCGCGCCCGCACTCTTCCTCTCCGCCCTCTTGCTTCGTGGCGCCGTCGCGCGGCGCCCTCGGTACCAACCAACGACGCGCACGCGGCCCCGACGCCGCCAAGAGGGCGCCACCACCCTCGGCCTGGTCGCCGCCGGCGTCTCGTCTTCGCCGCCAGGCCGAGGCTGCTGGTCGTCGCCGAGCGCCTGCGTTCCCCGTGGTTGGTGTGCAAATCCTGGGCGCTTGAGCTCTGAATCGGCGCTGGTATAACCGCATCAAGCTTTTAAGAACCCCCCCCTCATCCGGTGGAAGTACAACCCATCCGGCACCCTGGAAGCGGTACCCCGGCACTGGAGGAGCCCGCAGACGCGCGGCGCGCGACGCGCCACGGAGTTTTGGTTTTTGATGTGTGCGAGGTGCTACAGGTATCGCTCTGCGAAAACGGCCCCTGAAACTATGAAATCTTGGTGCGGTGCTAACGATAACCCCGGAGTTATCCTTGGTCTGGTTCTGGCTCAATCTGGCTGAGTCCCGCCCGGTCCAGCTCAATCCCGCTGAGTCCGGTCTAGTCCAGCTCAATTGGGCTGAATCCCGCGGGCTTCATCTGGCTTTCTCTGGTTTATTGGCCCTTAGCTGACTAGCCCTCAATGGTCCTGACGAAGACCTCCCAGGAGTTCCCTGCTCACCGTGTCTTCCCCGTCGTCGCCTCCCACTGGGTGTGGCGTGGGGTGCTGCAGTGCTTCAGGGAGCCGGAGCGGACGGTGTTTTCTTCGTCGTCGTCGCCGTGATCGTCGCCGTCGTCGTCGTCGTCGTCGTTCGTCGTCGTCGTTCGTCGTCGTCGTCGTCGTCGTCGTTGGCGTCATCGTGCTCTTCGTCGTCATGCTCGCCGTCGCCGTCGCCGTCGCCGTCGCCGTCGCCGTCGCCGTCGCCGTCGCCGTCGCCGTCGCCGCCGTCGTCGTCGTCGTCGTCGTCGTCGTCGTCGTCGTCGTCGTCGCCGTCATCGTCGCCGCCGTCGCCGTCGTCGTCGTCGTCGTCGTCGTCGTCGTCGTCGTCGTCGTCGTCGTCCCTTCCCCACATCCCATCCGGGGTGGGGATTGGGGGACCCGACGGACCCCGAGACCCATCCCATCTGGGCCGGGGGGGCGGAGCGCGGGCCCGGGGCCCGGGAGCAGAGGTCCCCATCTGGGGGAGCGAATCGGCCAGTGGGGTTCCAGGCCTCGCTCGTCGGGGCCACGGTGAAGTCGAGCCTGGCCCTCTGCACGAGGAATTTACAAAAAAAACAGCAACACTAGTCTCGGGACGGTTTTTTGAATTTTTGTTTTGCCATTTTGGGACACTGACGATTCTTCATGTTTCGTCCAGAATCCCCCTGTGGGAGGACAGGCCCGACTTAAGGCTACGGGCCGGATGAACGAATATCAGACATCGGGGGCGGCGAAGAGGGGGGCTAGGACCAGGGGAGGGTGGAGATCATGGCGTGGGCCATGATTTTCCCCCAGAGTTCACGGCGCTTCTTCGTATTTCAAGGCATCTCTGGCCCCCCCCTTGACCGCGCACATGCCGCCAGCCATGATTTGCGCCCCCCCCCCCCCCCTCTTGGACGCCCCCCCTCTTGGCCGCCCCCGAAGACAGGTCAAGCGTATGAACCAACGACCCCTTTTTCTCGTCCTTCTTCGCTGGGCGACCGAACTGTGCCGCCTCAGCCGCTTGCTGCGCGCCAGCGCGCAGGCAGGGGCCAACGGTGGACTTCGCTCCCCCACTGTGGACCTTCGCGTGGCA
>CAUYUJ010022104.1:328103-333103 GCA_963575745.1 Prorocentrum cordatum
AGCACTCGCAGCGCAGGCACGCCGCCCAGCCAGGGCCTTGGGGCCCTGACACTGGGAGGCTTTGGTGGCAAGTCGTGGGCGCTTTACATATCCTCGCACTTCCGTCTTTAGAGCGCGTTAGCGTCGACTAGCGCCTGGTACTTGATGAGGTGGCACCGATGTGGCGTCGGTTTGGCGTCGACGAGCGCCGATGTAGCGTCGATTAGTGTCGACTAGCGTCGATTAGAATAGATCCGCAAGAAGCAACAAGCTGGCGTGGGTGGCTCCCATGCGTTGCCGCAGCAGAAGGCCACGTGAGCGCTGCAACGGACGCCAGCGAACAGCGCCCGCGCTGCTTCGGCAGCGCCTGGCCGCTGCGCGCCACCCGCCCCGCGGCGCTGCGTGGAGCCGTCGGCGGCGGGAGGAGCCGCGCCAGCGACAACGGTCGCGCCCTCCGCTGGCTGATGCCGCCGCCTCGGCCCGGGCGCTGCCCGTCTCCGTCGCGCGCGGGGGCCGCCCGGCCCGCTGCCTGAGTTTGTGTCCGTGGTTGGCCCTCAGAGCCTCAGGCTCCACCGCGGCCAACATCGCCTGCAGGGCCACGAGCGCGGGGGAGCTGCCGGAGAGCTGCCGCGGAAGGCGGGCAGCCGCGGCGGCGCCCGCTGGGCGATCCGCGGCCTCGTGCCCGAGACCGTCCGCCTCGGCGATCCCGCGCGCCGCCGCCGCGGCCGGGGCGAGGCGCCCGCGCGGAGGGCCATCACGCTCTTCCACGCCTGTTGGAAGCCGGTGGTGATCTCCGGTGAGCAGCCCGCCGCGCTGATGGGAGGGCGGTGGGTGCGGATGGAGTGGGATGACACGCAGAAGGAACAGATGATGCTGATGATGATGCTGATGATGCTACTGCTGATGAAGATGAGGATCATGTTGCTGCGGATGCTGATGATGTGATGATGCTGATGATGCTGATGATGATGTTGATGCAGCTGATGCTGATAATGATGACGATGATGTTGATAATGCGACGATGATGCTGATGATGATGGTGGTGATGGTGATGGTCATGGTGGTGGTGACTTTGAAAGGGGGTGACGGTGACGGTGATAGTGAAGGTGATGGTGCTGGCGATGGCAATGCTGATGATTGAGATGCTGATGCTGATGACGATGCTGACGATGATTAGGATGCTGCTGCTGATGATAATGATGATGTCGCTGATGATGCTGGTGATGACGATTATGCTGCTGATGATAATGCTAATGATGATGGCGACTCCGATTATGATGCTAATGACGTTGATGATGATAACGATTATGATACTGGTGATGATTATGATGCAGATCATGTGGATGCTGATGATGGTTATTGGAGAGGCCTGACGGCCGGTGCCGCCGACCCTGATCGAAAGGGCTAGGAGTGGGGGGAGGAAGCGGAGGATGAGGAGGAGGAGGAGGAGGAGGAGGAGGAGGAGGAGGAGGAGGAGAGGAGGAGGAGGAGGAGGAAAAGGAGGAGGAGGAGGAGGAGGAAGTGCATCCTTTGTGTGCCCGCTCGAAGAAAGTGCGCCCCGGGAGTGTGATATTCTGACTTGGGACGTGCTCCCGGAAGAGGAAGAAGTGCATCTCGGGCGTGCCCGCTCGAGGAAAATGCGCCCTAGGGGGGTGGTATTTTGACTCGGGGCCCGCTCCCGGGACGCCTCCGCGGGAGGAGGAGGAGGAGGAGGAGGAAGGAGGAGAGGAGCAGGAGGAGGAAAAGGAGGAGGAGGAGGACCAGGAGGAGGAGGAAGTGCATCCCGTGCGTGCCCGCTCGAGGAAAGTGCGCCCCGGTGGGCGTCGTATCTGCCCCGGGCCCCCCCCCCCCTCCCCCCCCCCCCCTCCCACCCCCCCCTTGCGGGGAAGGGATCAAAGGGAAGGGGCCTCCCTTCGACTCCACTACGATGTTGTTGAATTTCGCTTCGGATAGCGCGCGCGAGGAGGAGAGCCCTGGGAGGGGGAGAACGGAGACGACGGAGACGACGAGTCGAACGGAGAAGCCCCTCACACACGCCGACAGCGTCGGCGGATTACGATGATGGTGCTGATGTTGTTGATGATGATGAAGCTGCCGATGGTTATGGTGATGCTGATGATGTTGATGATGCTGCTGACGATGATGATGACAATGCTGATGATGCTGATCTGATGGGGATGATGCTGAGGCGGGTCAAAGAGATGATGGTGATGTTGATGACGATGACGACGATGATGATGCTGATGATGCTGATGATGTTGCTGCTGGTGATGATGATGGTCATGACGATGATGGAGGTGGCAATCACGATCTATTTTTATGATGGTGATGGGGAGAAGGGGGAGGAAGAGGAGGACGAGGATGAGGATGTGTCTGAGGATGATGATGCGGACCGTGCTCAGGCTCAGGACCAGCACGAGGATGATGAGGATGGTGGTTGCTGTGGCGATGATGATGTTGGTGATGGTTATGGTTATGGTGATGGACATGCTGATGATGATGGTGATGATGATAATGATGATGATGATGAGGACGAGGCGGATGATGAGGATGGTGATGGCTATGGTGGTGCTGAAGCTGTAGATCTTACCATTATGATAACCAGGAGGATGAGGATGATGACGATGAGGATGAGGCTCAGGATCATGATGAGGATGAGGTCGATGGTGATGGTGATGGTGATGGTGATGGTCATGATCGTGATGATGATGGTGATACTGATGGTGATGATACTGCTTGTGATGGTGATGATGCCTGTGATGCTGGTGGAGGCGATGGTGATGGTGATGATGATGGTGATGGTGATGGTGTCGATGATGGTGGTGGTGATGATGGTGATGACGGTGATGGTGGCGATACTGATGAGGAGGAGCAGGGTGGGGGTGGTGGTGGCTGTGTGTTGGTGGTGGGGAGGAGGAGGAGGAGCAGGCGGAGGGTGGTGGTGTTAGTGATGAGGAGGAGGAGTTGGATGATGCTGATGATGATGATGATACTGATGATGATGCTTATGATGATGATGATGATGATGATGATGATGATGATGATGATGATGATGATGATGATGATGATGATGATGATGATGATGATGATGATGATGAGGTTGATGATGACGACGACGACGACGAGACGACAGCGACGCCGATGATGATGATGATGATGATGGTGATGATGATGGTGATGATGTTGATGCTGGTCGTGATGATGATGATGATGATGCTGATGATGATGTTGCTTCTGCTGCTGCTGCTGATGATGATGATGGTAGTAGTGGCTATGGTGGGGACGGCGGTGGTGAGTAAGAGGGGGGCAGAAAGAGGGAGAACAATACATTGCTTCCAGCGCCAGCGGTGCCCAGATGGCAACCGACGCCCCGCCGCTGTACGGGGACGCCGCGCCTTGCCTGTCTGTGTGTGTTCTTAGGTTTCAATGTCGTCGTCGCCTGGCCTTCGTCGTCCGTCGTCCGTCGAGTGTCGTTGTCGCGCGTCGTCCTCGTTCGTCATCGTTTGTCGTCCGTCATTGTTTGTCGTCGTCCGTCGACGTTGTCATCGGTCGTCCGTCGCCGTCGCGCAGGACCCCGACGACGTCGTGGAGATCGAGGCGCGCTGCCGCGCCGCCTCCTCGCAAGCCTGCGGCGGCTCGTGGCATCGCCGCGCCGCTGGACGACGACGACGTCGACGCCCTCGTGTCTGAGGACAGAGCCTGACGACGGCGACGACGACCGACCGCCCGCCGACGACGGGCAACCACGTCGATGTCGGCGTCGATGTCTTTGTGGGTTTCTGGTCGTTCCTGGAGGTTCTCTTCGCCATGGTGGGCGCGGCCGGAAAAGGTGTCGAGGAGGGGCTCTGGGAGGGGTTTGATGATGGATTCCGAGCAGGCGCTGGTCTGACGACGTCGGCCGATCGACCAGACATCGACGACGAAGACGATGACGACGACAGCAGAGAGTGTGATGGGGGGCGGGGGGGATCGTCAGCTTCCAGGTGGGTTCTGAGGTTCTCGGGTGTTGCCGCATGGCCTGGGGACCTTCTCAGGAGGTTCTCAATTTTCGGGTGGTTCTGTTTTGAAGCGGGGGGCGCGGGGAGTGGTGCTCCATCTCCCCTCTTCAAGGGGGCAGCCCAGATGCCACCCTCAGGGAGTGCAGCTCGGAGAGATAGAGCCCGACGAAAGCAGCGCCTGCGCTGCCACCCCCAGGCCATCTCTGGGTCCATGCTCCTCCTTCCTGGGTGAAGTCGGGCCCGTCCCTCTACAGGAGCAATACTCAAAGAGAGTCAAAACGCAGTCTGGAGACTCTTTTGCGCGTATTGTTTTTGACCATTTTGAGTGTTTTTGATGCTTCGTTTTTGAGGGTTTGTCGATTTTGTTGGGGTGTATTTTTTGTTTGAGTGTTTTTTGATGCTTCGTCGAACATCTCCCTGTAGGGGGACGCGCCCGACCTCCTTCCGTGGGGGCCCCGGGGCGGCCTCGCCGGGCCACCAGCTCTCGGGGAGCAATTCGGCCGCCTCCGACCCCGGGGGGCCCGCCGCCGGGTGCGGAGAGGCGCGCGGGGAGCGCGCTCGCTCCGAGGGGGCTCCGGCGGTCACCCCGGCCGGCAGGTCCCGCGGGCCTCCCCCAGATTTCGTGGCGCCTCTTCTTGTTTCATGACGTCCCTGGCCCCCCCGCTGGGCCGCGCACATGCTGCCGGTCATGATCTGCACCCCCCCTCTTGGACACCCCCCTCTTGGGCCGCTCCCGAGAGGTGGATCGACCGCCTACTTCCTTCAGATGCACCTCCTGGGAGGTCAGATTCTGAGTTTGCCCCTGGTCCGGGAATCCGGCTTAAGCCGGCTTGATCCCGCCGAATCTGGCTCAATCCCGCCTGATCCCGCTGAATCCGGCTTAATCCGGCGCAGTCCCGCTTAATCCGAGGCCCACTCTGGCGTAACAGCCTCCCCAATGGGGCTTAATCGTCTTTAATCTTTCCGACGAAGACCTCCCAGTAGTTGCCTCCTAATCCTACCCTGACACGTCGATTAAGGAAT